>JAJOOO010002495.1:0-26567 GCA_029582685.1 Solanum piurae
TAACTATGAAATTTTATCATAGTAAATAATTTATGACTATATCTTTTAGTATGCCACAATTTTTTGAACATGAAAAATATTTATTTAGCTACGAATTTCTCTTCCAATAATTTATAGTGGCTAAAAAGTTATTATTAGTATGGAAAATTTATATTTATGGCGAAAAATCACAGTCTTATAAAATTTCATTCCGGCAAAAAATTTATGGCTATTTCTTATAGTTTTTGCCACAATTTTTTTATAACTTAAAACAAACTTATTTATTTAGCTACAAATGTTTCTTCAAATAATTTATTGTGGCTAAAAGTTATTATTACTATGAATTTACGGCAAATAATATTGAATTGCTACGATATTATATTATAGCGAAAACTCTATGGCTATTTCAGTTAACTATAGCTATAATAGTTTATAACTTGAAGTAAAAGTATTTATATAGCTACAATATTTTGTGTCAAATAACTTATTGTGGCTAAAGGGTTACTATTGCTACAATGACTTTTATCGCGTGACAATAACGTATAATTAGCTATAGAACTTTGTTGTAACAGTAAAATTATAGCTATTTAGGTCATTATTGCCACAATTTTTAGCAATTATAGCAAAAGTAAGGATTTAGCTTTATCAATTTAATTATCTTGGCTATGAAATTTGACAAATTTTTTGATAGCCACAAATTGTGAATTTTTGTGGCTATTACTAAGTAATAGCTATGATTTTCAAATTCATAGCTTAGATTTCGTAGCTATAAATACATTTTCTTGTAGTGTGTAATTTCTTACCGGAGATTGATTTCAGTACTCCAAAACAGTTTTGACTCTTATGCAGACACGGATAGAACAATATGTACCATTTAAGAGTTTCAATCTTTCTTTTATTAGCTATATATATTGTCATGATTTGATTACCAGAAATGTAGCAGGGTCACGTTATTTTCTTATGCAGATATACCACAGAAGAAATTATAATCATCTGCAATTTGACATGCATGCATGGCTATTTTAAGATGGAACTTACAACTGTTATAAATTACAAAAATCTTCCTAATTACATGCATTTAGACTTTAAAGTCACCAACATGCTCAATTAATTTTTGGTTTTCAAATATTCCGTTCGTCACAAATAAGTGTAGTTTTAGCTCATTTTTACAACCTTTAAGACAAATAAGGGAGTAATAAATAGTTTACTAAGTTATTCATATTTATTACTCCCTCCGTCCTCTTTTAATTGTCGTGATTTTTTTTAGAGTCAAACTATAAGAACTTTGACTAAAATTTTACGATGTGTGTTTTTCATAATATTGATATGCAAAAAATTGTAATATATAGTACTTTTCGTATAGTTTTTGAATATCGAAATTTTTTGTTTAAAATATCGAATTGATGTAATTTAATTTAACTTTCAAAATTAGTCAAATTGACTTTCAAAAAGCGCAACATGACAACTAAAAATGGACGGAGGGAGTAGATGTTTTGAAGAAGTAGTTTGTTACTCCATCTGTTCAGATTTACCTCTCAAATTTTGACTTGACACCTATTAAGAAAATAATAATTGGTATAGTGAGTTTACTATTTTATCCATTATTAATTGATAAACTCTCAAACATATGAGGGTCAAAATAAAAATAACTTGAGTGTACAGTAGAATTTTTTTTGTCTTTTCTTGACTTGTCAAAAATGACAAGTAAAAGTAGAAATGAAATTAGGAAATACTCCCTCCGTCCAATAATAGTTGTCCACTATACTAAAAATAGTTGTTCAACAATACTTGTCCAATTTAGAAAATCAAGATATAATTTACCTTTTGTGTTTATTTTACCCTTGTTATTAAATACTATTTATCATCTAACACATTTGTCAAAAAATTAAATTTAATAAAGTCAAATGATAATATAGTAATATTACTCTATTATTTATTATTTCTTAAGGTGTGCGTCAAATCAATAGTGGACAACTATTATTGGATAGAGGGAGTACTAGACAAGTAAATCCGAACAAGGGAGTTATACAAGAGTATAGTTGAAAAATATACTAATTTTTGTCTCGAAGATGACACTTATTTTGGGATATTTTTTTCTTGCTAATTAAAGTGGTGCTCATTGTCTTTCTTCGTCCCAATTTATATGGTACAATTGAAATTTCAAGAATCAATCAAGTTTTCTTTGACCAAAATTTATTCATGTCTTTCAAATATTTTAAGTTTTAATTTATTATATTTATATAATACTTTTTACAGTTTTTCAAATATACAAATATTATTTCAAAAAATTTAAAGCTTCTATCTCTAAATTTACAATATACGTTTAAAAATTTGAATATCAAAATTTTAACTAGGCCATGTAAATCGAGACTTGAGAAAATATATCTCACCCTTGGTTGACTAATTGCTAGAAGAGCTATGAGTTTTTACCAAATAAGGACTTGTTTGAATAGGTCAGTATGAATACCAAAATAAAGAATTTAGTTCGTATTAATAATAAAGTTTACGACAATTTTCAAAGGAGTGTCTCAAAGCATTAATACAACGAATATATCATCATAACTGAAATTGGACCATACTACTTATGCATGATTTTTTCTTTCTGCTCCAATATATATAGCTTAGATTTTAATGCTCTCCAAATATTAAATTTCCATATCTAGAATGGTACGTGCTATAAAAGCTTATTAACCTAAGCGTCGTACTATCATTATTATATTGTTTGGTATCATTATCACAAAGGAATTTTACATTGAAAAAAATAACCAAAATTAACTATTTATGCAACTACAAAAATGAAGGTATTAACTGTTTGTGCGCGTGTATAAATTTTAATACTAATGGCGATATATGATTTATTTTTTTATAGTTTTTACAACATCTCAATTTAATTTCAAAATTTAGTTAAATTGATTATTAGAAAACGAATCAATCATAAAAAATAAAAGTAAATGGAGGAGGTAAGTGACTAGAAGGTCACAAGTCACAACAAAAACCATCACGTATGAGTTCAAGCACTTATTAGCCTCAGGATCAATTGGTGTCCAATTCTCTTTATTACTTGTATTAATTATGTGGAAAAAAATCTTTGTTAGATAAGAATAGCTATATATATGGTGGCTAATAAATGGTATAATGAAGTTTAATGACAGAATACATTAAAATAATTAGTTGTAGTAGATGTCGATCAAGACATGTTCAACGGAGAAATATATGCAAGTCACCTTCAAATTAAAGTTCCCCCCATTTTGAGTTTGAAAGTGTGGCATTAAAATCAGCTTTGTTTTAAAATCACATTCAAGAAAAGAAAAAAAAAATGCCGAGGTGAGATGGTCATTTAGAGTGGGAAAGGAAGCAATGAGCTTGGAAGTTTATTTATGAAATTTATTTTCTTTATTTTTACCAAATAAATTATTTTCTTTATTTGTAAGAAACTTTCTTTTTTTAAAAAAAATATTTGAACCATAAAAATTGGAAAATATTTTTTTCTTCCATGCTAATCATACCCTAAAATATGACATTTTTTTTTTAATGATCGTAGTTTTTGACCCTCATTTTCTTGTTCTGTCAAGAGGGTGCTATTGCTCCTTTTTTTTTTTTTTTTTTCTTTATTAATTTCCTAGTATTTTACTGATATAGACTTTTTTGTTTACATTATCGAAAAAGAAAGAGAGGGTATTTGCTTGCATTTATTCATGATTGAGCTCTGTCATTGTCTGATTTTTGGTTGTCTGATCACACTCGAAATTATGTATCTACTTATCGTATTTTTACCCCTGCTCGGTAGTTTTGTAGCAGGTTGTTTCGGACGTTTTCTAGGAAAAGAAGGAACCGCTATAATAACCTGATGACAAAATATATTCTCGAAAAGATTTCCTGACATGATTCATGAAGGTGTGTGCAATAGGGTACTTACATCTTGTGCTTCTAGTTCATCATTTTAATTTTTTATTAGACAGAAAAATCAGTTTGTGGTGTTGTAATATATTTTTTCTTCTTATGTATACATCATGCACTTCAACTATTATATAAAGCCAATGCCTACCATGCATGTTAGGGTTGTTAGATGTTGACTTACAACTTGTTTGGATGACTATTCCGTATAGTTTCATGATGTATCATATTATATTAGTATATTATATTGATAAATATACAATTTGAATAAATTATATTATTTCTTATTGTTTTATAATGCTATGCACCAACAATATAAAGAATAAGCTTATACTATTACAAAGAAAAAATAGAATACGAAAAGATAGAGTAAACTGTAAAGGGTATTAAATTAAATCAATAAATACTCACTCGGTCCAAATTTATGTAAAAATGTTTGAAGTGTGAGGGTCAAAACACTTACTTTATAGCTTCTTCTGATAATTACAAGTCAACATAATTAAAAAAAAAAAAAAATTAAAAAGTTTGACTTGCCTCAATGATCTCTATTTCTGCATTGAAATACGCTATGACTAATTCTTCAAATTCTATAACTGCATTTGTTCTTTGCCGTTTTTTTTTTTTTTTAGTATACGTACTTATTTTGATTGATGATGAAGCAAGCAATGCTATTCTTTTGAATGTTTTTGTCGTTTTTAATCCTAATTTGATTGATAATTTAAAATATAGATTGTGTCAAAAGATTTCAGCTGTGTTGTGATCTTTGGCTCTCTGTTTCTGCTTTGTCATTGTAATACTAATGGGGAGATGATAACATTAATTAGAAACTGATCAGTTTTTGGCTGAATTTGTAACTTTTAATCTACATGTGCTTTGTGCTCTTGTTTCCATGTATTACAAATTTACTACTGCAAACAATACAACTTGTTCAAAATAAATATACTTAGCCACCTTCAGTGTTTGCACCAAATCAGACAATTAATCATAGAAATCACAAATTTGAAGTGCAAATACGTATCACATATGATAGAATTAAGGTTATATGCAAGATACATGTGTCTGGTGCAAACACTAGGCGCGGGTAAGGTTTTTCCTGGCCATTGTGTCTATCTAAAAGCATAGAACATCAATAACACAACAATTGTAATCATAAGGAGTTTTCCCTTTGCCATGAAATAGAAAGTATTGTTCACACAATCTGGAAAAGGCACATGATAAATGGAGCTTATCTTATACAAACTGCATACTTTCTCTTTTAAGAGTACCAAGAAAGCCATATGCCTGCTTATGATCCTCCAAATTTGGTACAAATAAGACCATGTTCTTGGATGAAACAACTCTTTCTTTCTTCGTTTTTTTTCTTCTTTCATTTGCAGTGTTTTGGTGCTTTAATGAGCCTCAATGTGCATTAATTTGCAGCGCACAGCCAGAAGAATCATTCTGCAAAACGCGATTCATGTGTGCTTAACGCTGAGAATATCAATCCATTAATCATATTTGTTCATGGTGCTATACTAATGTGAGGTTAGTAACGGAAACTTCCCCTGGCAGAGTGTCAACTATATGTTTCACTTGAGAATCTCCTTCCATTTACAAGCCAAAAACATGATCACCTTGCAGGTCTTTTAGCATCAGCAAGAAGGTTAACAATGTTATGGTGGCGATTACCCAAGATTTTGCACGCCATTTTCTTCCATCTGCTGCTAAAAGATGTGTGGGAAGTGCACATTCTTCCCCATTGAATAGCAACTTTGTTGGAAATCCATCCCCCTTTAATATATCAATACCTTTTAAGTGTTTCTTATTAAATCTAAGGACAGATTGTTGCTTTCCGGGTACTCTAGGGTCTCCAGGTTTTGGTCCATCAGCTTCTGCCATCAAGTAATTTAAACCAGGTAGTCCTTTCAAGAAAATTGTGTCATTCATGTTTCGAAGCAAAGTTCCATTGAAAGAAAAAGCTTGTGCAAAGCCTGAACCTGTTTTCTTGAACTGGATGCCAATGAACCAGTCCACAAAATTAACTGCTCCCCAATTGAATAGAGTAATCCGAGCAGTCCATCCTGATTTGTAGTTTGAATCGATATGCCAGTTTATGCTAACCCCACAGTTGTCACCACAAGGTAACTGCTTAGGGACATGATAGTGCTTTAGTTTAGCCCAATACAAGGATTTCTCTCTTCTGTTTGCGAATGGCACCAGAAGTGCTTCTGGAGGAAGAAGCAGTCCTGATGCATTTTGACTACATTTGACAGAATTGTCACAACCACATGCACAAGTGTTGCAGGGGATTGCAGAATCATTGTAATAGGCACTGTATGAAACACAGCACCGATTCGCTCTATCTTTTGGCTTTGTGATATTGCAGACTATTTGCCAACTTGCAATAGCTATTACAGTAGCATGAAGTCCAGTTGGATCCAAGAATTGTGCTTCATCTACTCTCAAGGCTTGTCCACATTTATAATCCGGATTAAGTAGACCGACAATTTTCCATCTTTCGGGAGGGTAGAGAGCTGTTAGATTCAAATCTGGTGGAAGCTTATAGACTTGTAACTGAAACACAGACTTTGAATTGGTTGCATTCATTACAGTGGGCATGATACTACCATTCCTGCAGCAGAATGGCAACATACCTACATCTTTATCTTGAGCTCTTTCTCGAGGCAAATCAGCTATAGTAGGCTTCTTTTCACAGTTCAAGACTTTAGAAAAATCAAAGTCTTTATAGTACTGTCCTGCAGCACCATAGACACAATTCGAATAGTCTTTCTTGCGAGTGTATGCACCCCTCATCGAGTATATGAACTCCCCTCTCATCCATTCCCAAGTTAAATTCCACTGATCAAGGCGTCCCAAAGGATTACTATTTTGTATGGTCACTTGTGCTTGATAGTTATTCGGATAGGCTTGCATAACATCATAAGAGATCAAAAGATCACCATTTTGCCGTGGGAAATACTTGGTTGTGAAATTTTTAACCTTAAATTTTGGATCTTTCACGCAGCAGACATGCATTTTTGTTGCTGTCACACAATAAACAAAAACAAAGATTCAGAATTCAATCAAGATTCGCGAAAAAAATGTACTACTAGCTGATTTACACACTTACCTTTGCGTTTCACTGCTGGACATTTGTATCCATCATTGAAAAGTTTAATAGTCTTAGGCATGGGATAACCTGGTGGCTTGATTCCAAATTGTGTACCTGTTAACTCAATCTCTGCTTGAATCTTCTTAACATCACCAGCAGTATCAATCGACGTTTTCAAATCTGCCTGAGGATAGCCAGCTAGGTAAGTTCCATTTCCAACAGGAGCTGGAAAATCATCACCACTTAATAAAACAGCATTACTAGCTGAGACTAAAAGTTCGCGATTTTGAAACCCGATGAAGATTTTCCAGTTCTTGAGCTCATATATACCTGCATTAAGTACTGTTGCTGTAGCCTTAAAGGCCCAAGCTTGTGCAGTTGCATTCTTTACATGCGGAAGCTCTTTCGTCCTAGAGATGAATACATAGGATAAAAAAATACCATTGCAGTTGTTTTCTGCAGGTGGTAATTTACCATCATAATCTTGTGCCTTAATATTGACAGAAAACAAGATTATGTAAAAGATCATGGATTTTGAGACCATCTTCATTATTTTCTAAATTTTTTGAATAGTGTCAATTGAATTTCAAGATTTGGAAAAAAAGAAGAGAGAAGAGACATTTGAGATGATAATCTTGATTTAAGTGAAGACTTAGTCAGAATTCAGATGAATTTTTTTTTCCTCCATGTAAGCTACGACTGAAATGGCGGGGACCAAACTACCAACGGTTATTCAATCTTTTTTACTTTTATTTTTCATTAATTATGTTCTGTTTTTTTGGTTATAAATTACTTGACCATTTTGCCCTTAGATCCTTTAGCAGCATTGATTCTGTTGTTATTGAAATAATAATTTTGAATCAATGTCCAAATCATGGTTTTATTACTCTTTTTCCAGCTCGATTTTTCAATAAAATAAAAATAAATTACAGGCCATATTGTTAGATGATTTTATGCAAAGGGACATGAACTGCAACATTCAATTGAGGTCCAAACAGTAACAATAACTTATACACAAAAAAAAGAATACCAATATCTACATATAATGAAACTAGAGGAAAACCAGGAGTATGAGAGAATCCCTGGAGATTGTTCAAATCAAATAATTAGCATTAGTACAATCTTCAACCAATAGACTAAACGATTCAACTCTTTACACGATCCTTCCTCGTTGTAGTTACAAGAAGAGGAACGATAAAACTAAGAGAAAAATAAATAGAAGAAATAAAGGAAAAGAATTTATAATTCTCCCAATACATTGTCCTGGTTTTGGAAGTTTTGAAGTCTTTCACCTTGTGTTTTCACATCTCTAAGCCCTCCTACTACTTTTTTAGGTTTCTTCCATATTACTTTATAACATTTGTAGTGTAACACTCTCTACATCTACTCAAGTTTCTATACCCTCCTCATCTTTCTTGTGGATCCTTCCATGAGGACTATAAACAACTTCGATAGCTAGGCAATGACAGAATTCTCAGCAGTTTAAGCTACAAGTTTGTACCATTAAGCCACCTCTATGTTTAGTGGTTTAGCATTGCCTTCGACAAATTTAGTCTTGGATTTTTCTGCTCGTGATGACCTTGACGAGGATGATGAACCAGACCTAGGAGAGGATGTTGACTTGGCCTTCCTCCGCTTTTGTTTCTTAGGACCCACTGTAGGTGTATCAGATGATTGTTGCTGTCTCATTGAATCTGTGTAATCTGTCAAAAAGGTGGATAAGAACCATAAAGTAAGTATCTACAGAAAATCAGGATCAATACTTCTATGAAAAACTTGCAGCTTGTTTTGTGAATCAACTCATATCAAGAAGTTCCAAAGTTGGCATTAGAAATCAGTCCATCACATGAAACTTAAATATTCATTTATGAACCACTTCAAGTAGAATATGGAAAGATTTTGAAAATAGCTCTCACTCAAATATATAAACTAAGAGCAATGCAACCAAGTTTAATGACCAACAAACAGACTGCACGTCAGCATTTAAGAAACTTTTCCACATCAAAATTCTTTCAAGACAAAACAAGAAACTTGCACTCCCCTGAACAATTTTTTACGCTGAACGTCACAAGTCAAAATAAGTGATAATGCATAATGGTAATCTAAAGGACCGAGCCATAAATCTTAGTCACACTAGTTGCTTGCTTTCTTATCCAAGAGAAAAACACAGAATACTTTATGAAACTTAGATAAGCTTAGCTTCAAAGAGAACTAAGATGAAACTTAATTGAGTGAAATGCTTGTATTAATAGTCAATTGAATGATTCCGACTCAAAGAATAATTTACAAGATATATATTCCTTTCTAACCTTTTCACAAAAGATTCTTTGGTAATCTAGATATTATGAAATTACTATATTAGGGTCATTGGTACTAGACAATATTTGCCTAACAGCCAAGATTAATTTTAGAAAAGCACATCAAAAACTGTCCCTTTCTGGTGCCAAGTTAAAAACCTTTCTGTGACAGATAAGTCCAAAGCTTTCCCTGGTTTGAGGCAAAGAATCTTTGGGGTCCCTTTGGATTGAGGACTTTGGCCCTATGTAAATTCATTTTCACAAGCTTAAACTTTTTGCACCAACTCAGATTTACCTAATATAATATGGATTACAAATGCAAACTGCAGTCACATTTCATTTCAACCTTATTTTTGATTCATTTCAAATAACACTTGAGAATATGTCATTCGGAAATCTCATGCATTTAAAAATGTAAATTTGAATTCTCCTAGGAGATACACACCCTTCAAAGAAAAACAAAACAAGACAAAAACTATAAAACAAATAAAAGAAAGAATTGTCCTGTCCATTTTAACAGATTTTTCTATACATTTGTACAAAACATAGGACAAGTTTATCATATTTCAATCAACATCTCAACCCGTGACAAAACCCTACAGCCATTGGGACATTGTCTGATTATAGACACTGCACATGTTCTAAAGCAACATATCAGACACTTGCTTTGTTTTCTTGATTCTTTCCAAATGATTCCAACTATTCAATAATATGTAACACATCTTTTGGTCATTATTCTTGGCTTGTCACATGACAATTGATAGTGAAAAGAGCACACAAGAGGGAAAAGGAGAGTTTTTTAGAGGCAAAATATTAACCTTGTGATGCCCATGGAGAATGTGCAGAACCAGAATTACCAATAGAAGTTGCTGCAAAATCAGGCCCAGTCTTGAATTCATTCATCTATAAAGTTCCAAACAAACAAAATATTAGAACTTTCTTACAAAATGATGAATTTAGAAAAGGGCAGATATAAATATGTGGACCAAAGAATGGTGAAAAAACTAAAAACATACCCAAGTAGGTGCATTGCCTGATTGTCCATCCCAACCAATATGTGCCACATGCTTAACATCAGTTGGAAATCCAATTTCTATCTCCCTCTCCTTCACAACTGTAATCATAATAAAAAAAATCAACTCAAAAACTAAAATAGGGATATGGGGCTAAAGGGAAAAAAGGGAATTACCAAAAATATTAGAAATGTATTTGTAGATCCCCTTCATTTTGGTTCCCATAGAAGAGTATGTAAAACCCCAATACAACAAACACCCTCTGCTCAGGGATGAAACAAAATACAGATAGAAGCAGCAGCACTTAAATGTGAAGAACCAATTCCTTTGCCTAAACCAAAAAATGCAAACACAATAATAAAAATTTGACCTTTAATTACCCTTCTCAACATACAGACAGAAAGATTGAATCTTTTTTCTGTCTTGGGGGTTGAGTAGAATACCTTTCTTGATAAAATCTGATAGAAAAGAAAGGGGTATTCCTTCTCCTCAACTTACTGCTGCATTGCCCATCATC
The DNA here is from genome assembly GCA_029582685.1 of Solanum piurae. Taxonomy (NCBI): domain Eukaryota; kingdom Viridiplantae; phylum Streptophyta; class Magnoliopsida; order Solanales; family Solanaceae; genus Solanum; species Solanum piurae. The sequence continues at coordinate 10,792 of JAJOOO010002495.1, forward strand.
TTTCTTCAAGTAATCTAGGCATAGTAAAAATGTAATAACCAAGAAACCAACCATGCAAAAAACAATAGTTTGAAATCAAGAAGGAAAATGTGAGAAATGAAAAGGGAAAGAAAGAGAAAAGACAAAAATAGAGAGTTGAAGAAGAAGAATTAGGGGAAAGAGAGAAAGTTAGAGGTGGACAACCACGAAAACCTCACAAAAAAAGAAAGGGGTTGAGGTTTGTTTACAAAGAACATAGAGACTTCAAAGGGAAAATGACACTTTTATTCCCTCAAATATCAACAAATTCTTATTTTAGTCTTCACATTTTGCATATTTAACCTTCAATTCAATGATAGATTTAAAAAATTATCAAGTGTTAAATCACTCATTTATCGATATATTTAACTTTGTGGTATTACTCTATATTTAAAAATTGATGGGTGCATTTTTTATTCTTTTGATAGTGAATCTTTACAAATTTAAGGAACTATTAAATCTTAAATCACTCAATTATCTATGTATTAGAGTATATTAAATTTATGTTTTACTCCGTATTAAGCCTAATACAGTTCATATAAATAGACCAAAAAGGGCACATTTCAGGTAATTAAAGGTTGAATTATGCTTGGTCAAATAAAATGAGGATTAAAATCATGATTTATCAATAATCAAGGGACCAAACAACATGATAATTCCAAAATAATAATAACAATATAAAAATAGCAACGAATTTAAGAAATAGGATATCCCACTGAATTAGTTTTCATAATTAAAAATGGAAAATAATATGATATATACTCCACTACTACAACATAAATTAAATAAATAAATAACATTTAATGGTTTATTGTTATAAGTAGTGTTGTAAATGTTTTGTTGGCGTATAGGTGGCTTTATTGTTGAAAGAGTAAATCGCGGAGTCCTGTCATTTTCTTTTCTAGTACTAGTACATAACTACAAATATATTGAAAATTGTTGAAATTAAATTTTAAAAAATAATAATTTAAAAATCCCAAATTTCCAAGAAAAGAAAAAAGAAAAAGAGGAGAGATTGAGAGCCTCTTTGGATTTTAATTTAAATTATTTTTAGTTTTTGGAAGTGTTTGACAAAGTTAAAAATATTTTTTAAAAAAATAATAGTTACTACCCAACTTTTCATTTTTTAAGGTTGTGGTGCACTGGTGAAAGTGTTTCACCCTTAACCAGAGGTCTCGGGTTCGAGCCCTGGATATGGAGAAAGTCCTGTTGGGAGCGTCACCCCCGAATGAGTCATGCAGAGCGCGATCCGAATTTAGTCGAAGCTCCAATGTGGGCTCCGAACACCGGATGAGAAACCCAAAAAAAGAAAAAAAAAATTAACTTTTTTTAAAAGTACTTTTAAAAGCTAATTTTTTTAAAGTTAAGCAAACGGAGTCTGAGTTTGTTTTTTCTTCATAGTATTGGGAGTGGTTAGGTAGATAAAATTTCAGCATCAGAAAACGTATAGTTTGGTTAATTGTAGGGATTGGAATGGTATCCTTGTGTAAACATAACATGTTAATTAATATCCTTCTTCATGGAACTCAATCCCATATGCTACCTACCCACCCTCCACTCCTCCTACCAAGTCTTTTCTAGCCACATCCACTACTATTTATTGTCCCCAACTCACCCATGCCCACATCAATCCTTTCCCTATCAAATTTGGAATTCTTTTCTCAAATTGAATAAAACAGTAATTCTTGTTTACTATCTTTTAATTTTTTTTGACTTAATAAATCGATAATCTTTTAAATTTATTAGAAAATTTCATTAAGTCATTTAGACATTCAAACTATGATCTATTTCGATTGAACACTTAAACATGGGATAAAACAATATTTCGCTAAGACCCTTTGTGTTTTTACAATAGCAACACATATTTCCTTTCCTCCTCTTTTTTTTTTTTTTAGGTTAGCATGCCATGATAAGCTAGAGAGTTGAGAAAAGAGGTAATGGGGAATATAATAGGACTCTTTATTAATAGATATTTATTAGAGATATCTATGATAATTATTTATGAAACTTTAAGATCTATATTAATTATAAAATATAATTTTTTCTTTTTAGTTTTTGGAACATTTTATAATAATTGTAGTATTTACCTTCCATCTCATTTAGGATCTACATTAATTTTAGAGTATTTATTTATTAGTTTAGGATTTATAGAAAAGAAGAAGATGTCTTCTTGTTAAGAAAGCAAGTTCAAAGTAACAATATTTAAGATGAAAATAAGTGATAATAAATAACATTTTATTACATTTTTAGGAGTTATGAATATATATAAATCAAATTTCTCCAATAATACAAGGCACATGCATGCCTACTTAATTCTCTTCAGTTTGAAAAGAAAATTTACATTATTAATTTTAATTAATGGTATAAAAAGCGTTACTGAAAATACATAAAGTATGTAATGGAAGGGCTAGAAATTTGAGATGGAGAAGAACAATTAAGTGTTCATGAAAGGGATTATTAACAATATATTTGAAAATATTTTGTAATACTTACATTTCTTCTACTTTAAGATTTATGTTGATTAAGTGTTTATTTTCCTTATACATTAGGATCTATGTTATTGGTATATATTTTTAGCAATATTTTATGATAATTATAGTATTTACATTCTTTCTAGTTTAGGATCTACATTTTGGATTTCTCTAATTTTGACATTAGTCTTCCTTCGGTTTTAACTTATATAAAATGGAAACTTAATAAAATCTATCTATACGGTAATCAAAATTCTCATATCAATATTTTACAAGGTCGTAACTTTGATATACCCACCCTAACAAGAATATTTATAGAAAATTAATGTTGATATTATGGTATTTTACATCTGTAATACTGTTGACTTTAAATTTTAATATGCCAATTTAAATATGATTAACTACCTACAATATTGGATTACAGTCTAATTCAATTACAAAAGTTCTTTCTTAATATTTTGAGGTTTTTATATATACGTGCCTGTAGCATTTATAAGTCCATCCACTTGTAGCCAATCATAAAATTCTTATCCTTAATTTATTCTCTTTCATGATTATTAATCAAGATATAAAGCTCAAGTCATCTATTAACTCATTGGTGCATTTTTTTTTCTCCTTTTAATGAGTCCCTTTAGTTTAGAACAAAATAATTAGTTAGAATTGAGATACCTTAATTAAGTATCAAATAACGGTATTCTTACCAACTGTCAGTTTTTTTTTATATAAAAAAGGTAAGAAAATAGAATAAATAATCGAATCTAAATCTTTAAATTAAATTGTTTAATCCAAATTGCATACATGTCTCTTAGAATCATTCTCCTTTTAGATAATTAATATATTTGTAGCATGACACAAGTCATGTGGCGTTCTCTAATTTATTTATTTTCACTAGCAAAAATCCTACCTAATTGCTATGTGTAATTTGGAGAATGAAATTAAACAAAAAATAAATAAATTAAAAAACAACAATTGGAAGTTGGAACCACGTTTGTATGTAATAATTCTAATGCAGCATCGTGGAAGTTTCATATTGCTTCAATTACAAATGTGTTGATCACCTTCAGACAGCTGCTGCTTTTAATTCTTAAGTCCAAATCTTGAAAGATTATTATTCAAGAATTTTATTCTTTGTGTTAGTAGTTTTGGATTATTAAATTTTAAAAAATAAATCAGTTTTGCATGACGTTACATCGGAAATTTTGATGCAGCTGTAGATGATAGATATGAAAAGAATGTTATAACTAATTAATTGGAATCAACTTGATGTACTGTGAGAGATTAATTATTTCTTTAATTTGACAAAGATAGCTATGGACATGACTTGAGAAAAAGTCGAACTACATTAGATATATTGTATTTATACGTTTTTTTTTAAATCTTTCTGATCATACGACAATAATTCTTATTGTTATGAGGAGAATTCCCTTTAATTAAATAACATTTAGATCAAAGGCTCAAAGTACGTCTATCAATGGAAATTGATATGCATTTGTCGAGTGAATAATCTAATGATGAAATTAAATTGCCAATAGTTTATCTGCCGTAAAAGATAAAAACCTACATTTATTGAGTAGTTCTACCTGCTAAGTAAACTGATTTCACAATTAGATTAGCCTATGCAGGTCTAAAAATTCAAATTTAGGCAGGTAAATATTAGGGTTAATCACCTATATTAATCTTAGTCGGAAAAAGGTTTCGAGTTTAAGTTACAGAAAGTCATGATCTGACATCGGCCCAACTCATAGGGTATTGTAGAAGTAGTATTACCTAATAGCTCAAAATCATTCATTTCCAAATGCATTTTTTTACGGGGAAACTACCTTGTGTAATCGCACATCTAATCTAAATAATAATCAAGAAATGTAGATTTTTTGTATATTACTGTATGATAAACATAAAATATACATTCTTGATACAAACTAGTATATATTATTTTTGTATATTTAGCTAGAAAATATAATTATTTTCACTGACAGACTTTCTACTAGTTTGAAAGTTCAAATATGAAGGATACTCCAGTATCTTTGATCCAAGAACCTCCTTGAAGCATCAGACACAGTAAATTTCATAGCCACAGAAGTTTGAGTAATTATATGGTAGGCCTTCCATTCCCATTACTCTTCGGGAAAAATTGTATAAAATAACAAACTATTAATTTAAATTAAATGTTATAACCACAGTTTGATTTAATTGTAACCCATAGCAAACTGTTGTCATTTCGCCTCTCCCTGAATTTCTCGCTCGCCACTCTCGTTTCTCGCTAGGCAGTCTCTCTTCGCCTCTCTCACTTTATACAAACATAAATGTATAAAATGTGTTTGTGTTGTATAAAGCGAGAGAAAATTGTATATATACATATCTTTTCGTTCCCCTCTCTCCCCTCTCCCAGATCTCGCTCGCCACTCTCACTCACCTCTCTCACTTTATACAAACACAAATGTATAAATTGCGTTTGCGTTTGTGTTTGTATAAAGCGAGAGAAAATTGTATATACAAATACAAATACATATATTTTCGTCCTATACATTTATGATTATATAAATACAGATCTTTCTCTGCCCAGTTTTCTTTTGTCTTTCTCTCTTTCTCGCTTTATACAAACACATATTAAACAATTGGTTCTTTTGTTTATGTATACTGAAACAGATTATACAATTACTTCTTTTGTATATGTATAGAGAAATATACATATTAATAGTCATAGCAAACATAAAGTTTGTTATGGAGCGCAATTATACAAACTATAGCTATAATATACAAATATGATTTTTATGTTTGCTATATATGAAAGTTGCTCTTACTCTTTTGCTAGTATTAGCACCTGGCCCATTGTTTTTGTACTCACCATAGTACAATGTGTCCAAGCCCAAATCACCATCCCATGGGGCCGGCCAACCTTCTGGATCTATATAATTCTCAATGTAAGAATCCATGTATACTGTTGTTGAGTATGTTATAAATACAAAATTAAAAATATACGTGGTAGAGATTGTCATACAACGTGGTACATTTTTCTTGGTGCTAATGTAACCATTAAAGCCAAAGAAGCACTTGCTTTTGAAATTAAGTCTTTGAGAATTGAATGGAGAGACCATGAAGTTGTCTATGCAAGTATATATTATGATTTGTGAGCACTGCACGGCATTAAACCATGAGCATCAAAATAAATCGAATTTGAAAAAGTAGTCAACTTCCTAAGTACTACCATTGAGTCCGTGATTTTGTTACGAGACATGTCCATCAACTCTAATAGACCTGATTTCTCTCTTTTATTATTAATCCGAAAACGGACATTTTTAATCAACGTGGTGATTTCTTGGATTTAGGATGATGTTTTGTGCAAAATCATTTTGTAATATTTTCTACCTTATATTGGTTTTGGCTGAATATAATGGTGTTATTAGACTTTGGACACAATGGCTAAGCATGATGATTGATCAACAACGTGTTCACAAATATTTGGAGATTTGATGGAAAGAAAAGAGTTGTTGCCATGGAAGAATGCAACAGAACCTATTGCAAAAGAGCAAAAAAAAAAGCAGCTAGGGCTATAAAAATATAGAGAGATTTGGAGGAAAAGGTGTTTAATTTCTTTTAGTTGAGTTTAGAAAAGGTTCACTAGAAGATGTCATGTCATAGTTGGCCTCAAGTGAATTAATTACAAGTTTCTTTTTTTGGTGCAGTTGTGGAGCAAGAAGATGAATCGTAATCTATCCATAATATATACTCTCTTCGTCCACTTTTATTTGACATGATTTTCTTTTTTTAGAGTCAAACGATAAGAACTTGACTTACATTTTATGATGTATTTTCATCATATTAAGCAAAAAAATGCAATTTATAGTACTTTTCGTATAGTTCTTGAATATCTAAATTTTTGTTTGAAATATCGAATTAGTGTAATCTAATTTAACTTTGAAAATTAGTCAAACTGACTTTCAAAAAGCACAATATGACAATTAAAAGTGGACGAAATAACTTTATAAATGTGTCTTTGTCTGGTGGATACTTTGTTTCCAATGCAACAACATGCAACACTCTCAATTAGGGAATCGAACCAAGATAAAATCTTAATCAATTAATTGAAATATTAATTTTTTATGTGCGGATGTATGGTTATTGGGACAGTATGGCTTCTTCAATTAATGCTAGTATGTCAAAAAAAAATTATATACCTTTTTAAAAAAATTAATATGATGCAATGTCCACGGTAACTCATTAAAACTCAAAATCAATTACTGTAATGAGACCACCGACACTCATAAAAAAGAGTCTTATATATAGATAGGTTTAACTTTAATTAAAATAACACCTGCGAAGTTTATTACTAATTTAATCAGTTAGTGATGATTGATCGTAATTCGTACGTTCACACTAGAGAGCCACATCATATATTTAGAAACAATTACCTTAGTGAAAATCACTAAGCATAATATAATTAAACAAGTTTGTCACAGCCCTTCATTGATCCGACCGTTCACATTGTTCGTCAAATCGATCGTCTCGTTGATTTTTAATGACGATTTATCTAAAACCATCTGTAATAAATCCACAATTTTCGCATCCATCACATTCACACCAACCGGTAGAGCCGTCAAAATGCGCTTAGCCCATGGGGCCGTCCCAACCCTACCCGTTATTGAGTAGAGTTGGAATAGGATTTTTAAGCTCATTTAAAACTGGGGCTTATAAGCCCTGCCCATATAAGCCCTTGACCCTTGAAGCTTGATCGGGGTTGGGCCGGGGTCGGCCCATGGGCCAAAACTTTTTATTCAAGAATAATTTACAATAATTTCACTAGTATATAATCTAATAATTTGAATACACGCTATGTTATAATATTATGAATTTTCGTACCCAGATACATGTATCTCGGAATATATGGACTCAAAATTAGGTTAATTTGTTCTATATACACTCTATCAAAGTAGATTCGCATGTATCTAGGATACATATACAAATCTCACGCCCTCGCCTCCCTCCCATCTTGCTTGTCACTCTGTTATCTCACTCGCATATCTGGTATGCGAGATACATGCTAATTACACTAAATTTTTGCTAGTGTTATTGAAACAACACCATTGTTTGTCATATTTGATTTGAAAATCTTCTCATTTTCTTGATGTTATAGAATTACAAGTTTAAAAAGAAAATAAAAAGAACAAAAAGAAGGGCTAGCCCGCCCCAGCCCTCGGCCCTTCTAGGGTTGGGTTGGGTTGAGCATTTTCAGGCCCTACCAAATGAAGGGTCAGCCCGCCCTAGCCCTTCAAATTTCTTGTTCCGCGAGGCTTGGGCCGGGTGGGGCTGGGCCGGCCCTTTTTGACAGCCCTACCAACAGGTGCAACCTCAGACAGCATGGCTAAGCAAGATGACTGATCACGGGCTGTTGAGGAAATTGATGGCCCAGACTGAAATTAATCCAACTGAGCCCACAATAGTAGCTAAGGAAAGAAGCACATAGAAAGCTTTAGTAGAATCTAACAATGGTTGAGAGGAATAATTAGTATCCATGACTTAATTAGTAACAAAGTGGAGTTTTCTGTGAATATTGTTATTGCTGGTGTTCTTATATTGACTAAAAGAAAGATACCAGCACTAAAGTCAATATTCATAATTGTTTCTTGTTTGCAACTTGCAAGGAAAAAAGTATACATAAAGTAGCTAGCTAGAATTTAATAAAACTACTACTTTAAATTATTTACAAAGTGGGGGAAGGCATTCACGATATTAACAATAATACCTATTTTGAAAATTTATTTAATATGATGCACAAATAAGTCTGATTTTATTGGTAAATATTTTTCACCTACACTAGTATGTGCTTGGTGAAACTGTAGCAACTGAAGTTTAATTTTTCCTTAAGATTCGTAAGTGATCTAGATCGGAAAACTTTGCCATAACCTGAATAATCACTCCATTAACAAATAACGGCTTCAGCGACAATAACATAATTATTGTTGTATTATTTATATTTAACGTCATAATATATATGAGTATTTGTAATTAGCACGTCACTAAGGACTTTATTGAGTGTGAATGTAATAATGTCATTAACTCAATTATCAATAAATATTTATATGATAATATTACCGGTAAAAGGTAATAATTTATTGCTAGTAAGTGTCTGTTTAGTTGTAGTGAATTAATCTAATTTATATATGATCAATACCAATTATGAGAGTGAACTTAAACAAGCACCTTCCAAATATCTCTTCCGTTTGTGTTTATTTGAATTCATGTAATCCATTTACTAAATTTTATTCTTATCTATTGTAAATTGCGAAGTGATCCAACTAGACCTTCACGTGAGAAGCAAGGTTGACTGCTTATAAAAAAATTGTCACGTTCGAGTAATTAAAATTAAAATGTTCTACCTACTTTGCCAATCAAATTTGATTTGACGGGTTTAATACGAATCAATTTATGTTAAACTAAACCATTTTATATATGTATGATGAAACATCACCTTGCTATTTTTTATAACTACTTAGCTAGTAAATTTCGATGCACTTTTAATCGGTAAAATTCTATTTAACATTGCTGTTTGCCATGAGACTTGCAACTATGAAAAAATCGTACGTGTCATTTCAATTAATTGAATTGTTGAGTGTTTCACAGCCTTTAAGAAAAGAAGATTAAGACATAATTAAATATATCTTTCCATTTTTACCCTTATTAATTATTGTTAAATTTATGATTAAATAACTAAACATTAATTATAGTAAAAACTAATTTTATATATTCTAAATGTAATCTTGAAAATTGAACAATTAAATTAATTTAAAAAATCTTGAAATGGAGGGAGTACTATTTTTTTTTATTGTGCATTAACGAAATTGATATTTTTGATTGGGCAAAATTTTAATTTTTTTAAAAAAATGTGTAGTCTAAAACAAATTTTTGATATATGCGTGAATATAAATGATCAAATTAAGAGGAAAATAAAAAAATTAATGTTTAGTTATTTGTATTAATCCTCGTAACTTTTATATACACGTGAGAGAATCAAAATGGATCTCATAGGCCTTTAAAACATTGAAAAGTCAATTGAAGCAGTAATGGATCCATCTTTAGGTTATTAATCCTATAATATAATCGGAGAGCATTATAGCTGAGGCAGTAAAGTCGTCGAATTAAATTAAAGCTCTAATTCACCATCTTATTAGACATACGTCTATATTATATATACTAAAATCTACTTATATTTTAAAATAATTTTGTATCTAATTACTAGCCGTAATTAAAAATTTACTAGTATCATATATTGAGAAAGATATACCTAATATATGTATTTTTGCTATAAAATACACAAAAAATAGGGAGAGAGATGAGCCAGATGGGGAGGCATATAGTCATGTATCCCAGATACACGTGAATCACACTCCAGATACATATGAGAGAGGGGAGGGAGATGGGGAGCTAGATCGGCATACACACTAGATACATGTATTTGTATGTACATGGTGACTCACATGTATCTGGTATCAGAGAGTAGTGTGGTAGATGGGGAGAGGCGAATGAGATTTGTCTATGTATACCAGATACATGTGAATCCACTTCGATGCAGTGTATCTAGAACAAATTATACCTAATTTTGATTTCATATATTTCTAAATACATATATCTGGACGCACCAAAATCTGATAAGATTAGTAATATTACAAACTAAATATATCTAAATAATTTGATCCTAAATTAGTGAAATTTATGTAAGTTTCCGAAAACTTATTAATCTGTATAGTGAGACCATGTTCATCTGATGAAAGTGCTGGCATTTTCTTATACTTTATCTTTTCTTTTTCTTTTGAAACAAATAGCTTTAAAATAAAATTGTATCACCTTGGTGGAATGATAAGTACTCCCTTTATTTTTAATCAAGAGGTCTCGGATTTGAATCTTCTTCGGTATGGAATCGCTTTTGTTAAGGACGTTTTACTTCCAATGGAATTTTTTGATGCGAAATTTAGTCGAACTCTAATATGAATATGGAACACCGATGAAAAAAAAAAAAAAAAAAAAGGAAAAAGAGACGGTGTCTCACTCGATAGACCACTTAACGTACATTTACCAATTTTATAATATCCACTTGGATAATCATGTTACGGATATGTTCTTCTAAATAAATATTAAACCTGCTGATAAAGTCCAAAACCATGGGCGTTGTTTAAGCATTATTATTCTATGTTTTGAAAAAGCATATTGTGTTATCGACATTATTTATATAGTAATATATGCAACACGCAGTTACATTCATGACTTTCTCTTTATAGTGTCGGTCTTCGGAGCTATAGTACGATAAAATCAAAATTATCCAAGAAAAAAACAGTACTAATTATTATTCCAACAGTGTTTAAAGTTGGGAGAATTAAGAGCAGCCATCACAGTGGAAAATCTATCATCTATGGGCCTTGGATTCCTTCAATCGAGTTGCTATTATTTTCTTTATGGAAAATTTATAAAATTAATTCACACTACTTAGCTTTCAATTTGTTTCTTTGTGAAAAAGGGGAGAGCTTCCAATACCGTCAATGTTAAAACAATTTTATCTTTTTCATATTACTAAGTCTCTAGAGTCACTAGATTTAGAATAGGAACTACAAACACAATCACTTATTATCATTACATTTGAATTTTATATTAAGGTCTATCATGTAGAGGCACTTATACATATTTCATTAAGAATAAAATAGTATTTAAAATTAATAAATTATTTTTTAATTATAATAAGATGACATTTTTTCGAGACGGACTAAAAAATAACTACTCCATATAATCTTTTTTTCTTCTTGCTGATGCATTGGTAAGGTTGGTAGGTAATTAAGCAATATGGTAGGTAAGTAAATGAATGAATAATATAATTAACCGGCCAATCTCAAAGTCCCCACGTGATTGTTGTTTTTGTAATATATAAGAGGAAATCATTTTTGTGAATTGTGATGTCTATTGGATAGGGAATCATCTTGTCGTTTGATACTCTTTGAAAATAATAGTACATTATAGTTCACGTTCATCAATATGTATACGTGAGTCATACAAGTCAACTTTCAAATAAGATTTACTTCAGTAGATTAGCTAAATTATCCATTTTATTCATAAAAGTTAAAGTGATATATTTTTCCTAAATCTAAAAAATTGGATCCGACTCCTCTTTATTTCTCTTCTCTTCATTTTTGTCAAGGTCTAGCTTGGATTGGAGACACATGTCACAGTAGATCTAATTAATTAAAATAAAGTCCTAACCATAGTTATTTACTTCCATATATTTCTTCTTAAATATTTTTGCAATCCATTATATTTTTCCTAAATATATTTTAAAAAATTATTTACTGCCCTGCATACATATATGAAAGAAAAGACAATTTCAATCCACAAATGATCCAATACATATACAGATGCTACTTGAACTCGACTCCGTGAAACCTTTAAAAATTTTACTAAATATTTCTACTTTTTTGAAAAAAATTATAATAAAATTAAACGTTTTCATTATTTTGATAGAGTATTAAGAGCTACAGTGTCTATAGAGCAATATGGACTCCATTTAGGGAGTTAGAAAGAATTTAAAGTTGAGTGACAAAATATATTTTACCCCTAAAATTAGAAGAAAAAAACGTCAGGTCACAATTTTTAATTATTTTTATTTGGAAAGTATTATTTGAGAAATGGCAAATGTTAGGGAAAAGGGTAAAAAAATCAGCAAAAAAATACTTTAAGTAAATAAGAAAAGATTTAAAAAAATATATATTTAGGAAAAATATAATGTAAATCTAGAATTGTTGGATTGCAAAAATATTTAAGAAGCAAATATATGGAAGTAAATAACTATGGTTAGGACTTTGCTTTAATTAATTAGATCTCAACCATTAATTCTAAACTATGACATGTGTCTCCAATCCAAGCTAGAATTTGAGAAAAATGGAGAGAAGAGAAATGGAGAGGAGCCGGATTCTAAAAATTTTAAGTGTAACTAGAGTTTAATAATTTTATTCAAATTTATTAGACAGATTAATGACCTGTCCATAATTAACTCAATTCATTTTGATGACATCCTAACACTAATTAAAGTTCACTCTTCCCTCTAGGAAAAAATATCATATTTCCTCGTACTACTTTTCAAATTTGAAACTAATCGCCTAAATTAAATCCTCTATTCGATAGAAATTAATTCTCTATTTAAGCAAATTATTCTTTTGGAAAAGCATGATTTCTTGTCGCCATTACTTTACTAATAAATAATGCAACATGAATTACTTTAGTTTTCATATATTTCATTTTTTAAATAAAAAAAAAACATGCATGAGTGGTTGTTTTTAGTGCCCAACAACCCATTTAAGTCATGATCTTGAAAACCACTATTTTAAATTGTTTTGACTATTTAGGAACAAGTTGATGCTTGTGGTTAACAATGTAAATTATTTTTATACTATAAGATTAAATATGACAATATAAAAACTAAAGTATTAATTACTATAAAGACTTTCTGACAAGCTTTTGTCGCAATAATTAGGGTAAATAAAAAAATTCCTATCACACAAGAACACAACCCTACCAATTTCAAATAAAACAATTTTTATTTATCTAATTCGGGCTAGTTGGTATAAGACATTGGCGGAATGTGTTTTAATTTGTATACCCGCATTATATATCTATTCAATACAAAAAAAAAAAAAAAACCTTATTCCGATTGTAACATGTATTAGTTTTGCGAAAAGAAAAACATGAACCAAAAATTGTATTAGTTGCTATATTTATGTGTAAAGAGGAAAAACTAACCAAACAATACTGCATAACATATGCTAGATTTTAGGTAGAGATTTTTTTATCTTCTTATTTTTGTAACCAAACAATGTATAAAAGTTATAATATGTGAATAAAAAAAAATCTATACTAATGTATTTTTGAAATATGAATTTGATTACACTAAAACCTCATTAAATTAATATGAAAAATTTATATTTAATTATTTATTAAAAGAGTGCTTTGAGATTCATGTTCAGAGGTCAGTTTAGAAGAAATTGTAGATATCATCAGAAAAATAAATGTTGATGATGAAGTAGAAGATAATACAATACCTTTGAAACTAGTTACGTACAAGGAAATACTTATCACATCTCGAACTCTTCGTAAAGAAAAATAAAGTTCACTTGTTTCACTTTAGGGTACAAATGCATTAATCGATAGTAGGTGGTTACTCCCCACTTTTTATAGTAGAGTTAGTTTCACTTGGTTTTGTTGTTGATAATCATCTCCTTCTTTCTGTGGGTACTTGTTGTGGTCACAAAGAAATATTTAACATGTTCATGGAAAGTGGTTTAAAACACTGAGACAGCACGTACACTAAGTACTCTCGTTTATTGCACTTCTTCTTATAGCTATTTGGCCTAATATATTAAGCTACGTATCTGGAGTCTGGACCCGTTAGGATATACGGATCTGCAATTGATATTATGAGAGTGCAATGAAGTCCCGTACTATATAAAAATACTAGTAGTAAAAAAGTAAATCAAAAGATAAGAACCAACATCATCATATCATTCGTATTCATCATATCATCATTATTTTATCCCTACACTAAATAAAATATTTAACTAATTACATTATTAAATAATATTTTATATATTATACTAAATACTAAAAGTTGGATGGTGTTAAGCTGAAAGTTGAATCAACTTTTAAATGCAATTAAATGAGAAAAACATTAACAAAGAAGAAAATGAAAAGATTATGATTTCAAGAGTCTTCATTCCTAAAAATTAAAATTTAAAACTATTGTCTTTTCATTTTCTTATATTGAATGAAGGGAAAAATTGGTCTTGCAAATTATAAATTTAGACATTGGACAATATTAGATAAATATGTAATTATATTTATGTTTGTCATTTGTTTCCTCTCTCAATTTTAGTGGCATCATAATCGCATGGTAAGTATTATATGTGATAAGTTGAATAATTCATTATATTTGTTTGGTAAGAATCTCTTATTTCTTCACATCAAATCTCTTATGTTGCACAATATCAGTTTTTGATTTGTTGATTATGCAAAAGATGTAATCAGTATATTATTATTTGGGATAAACGTGCAACGCAGTTCCCAAACTAGTGGTTATAAGAGTGTTTCAGACTTTCAGTTTCCTATAGTTTCACGGCCAGAGTCTGTATGGACGGCCATAAAATGGATAGGACGGCCCATCAGTGTGATCCATTTACTAATGCTAAGATAGGCTGATAGCATGAGTTAGCATCCCAAACAAATTAATGAAAAGAGATTGGAGTACATAGGTACGTAACAGTTGAAAAGGAACCTGATCCCTTTATGGTGGTGTGGATGATTTGCATAAATAGAATCATATGAGACCCATGTTTAAATTTTATCCCGTTCAACGAATAATTTTAATACAATCTTCATTCCATTTTGCTGGAATGACAAAACTTGCATTGTTTACAAGTTATGTTTGTTTTTTTTTTGGTTTTTCACCCGGTGTCCAGAGCCCATATTGGAGTTGTAGGGCCTATTCAAGGTGGCGCTCCCAATAAGATTTTCTCCATATCCAGATCTTAAACTCGAAACATCTGGTTAAGGGTGAATCACTCCCACCAGTGCACCACAACCCATGTTGGTCAAGTTATGTTAGTTAAGCATGACACAACTTGATAGAAATTGTTCAGATGTTATGTTGAATGAGGAAAACTATTGTACGTATTTGTATTAGTTTGGGATGACTACTTATTAGTGGTAGCAAATGGACGGGTTGGCCAAATTTGGGCGGATTGAAAATGGGTAATAATTCAACCCACCCATATTTGATATGGGTAAAAATGGATTGGATAACAAATGGGTTGGGTAAAATACTAGTTTACTCATATTTTATCCATATTTTCATGAGTAAATAGTACTCTACTTAAGAATTCAACATGAAGAAAATATTTTAGTCTTTTTTTAGATGAAATATGTTGAAAATACCTTCATTTAGTTTTATTGTATCATAAAAGTAAAAAAAAAATCCTATAACTTTTCAATATAAAATAAATTTATGTTTTCCTAGAAAATATTTTCCTATAAAACAAGTAGATTTTTGACTTATTTTCTCATGTTTGGTTGGTGAGTAGAAAATATTTTCCGGAAAAGATTTGTAGTGTTTGGTTTATGAATGAAAAATATTTTTGAGAAATATCTTCTATTTTTACAAATAATTTTTGAAATTGAAAATATTTTTTAAAAACAAACTTTTTTTTTTTTTTGGGATTGGGGAGGGGCTGATAGGGGGGCTGGCGGGGGGGGGGATCGAAG
>JAJOOO010002496.1:0-29258 GCA_029582685.1 Solanum piurae
ATTAATACCTATGAATGATGAGGCTATACGTGAAAGGTTATTATCACATACACAAACACTCATGAATGAAGTTTCTGTGATTATGTTAATGATGATGGATTGATTGAAAGGCTATTCTCAATTGTACTCTAATGAATGATAATGACATGTTGTGAAAGGACTTTCTCACAATATGGGATTCTTAGTTGAAAGGCTATTCTCATATTTGACTCTATGAGCTATCTAATGAACGAATGTTGGGTTTGAGATGGATACTCAACCGTGAGTAGAGGCAGGGTATCTAGTAACAATCTTTTATCCCATAATGAACTAAAGTAATGAATGTTAAGTAATCCATGGGGAATAATTCTAAGCACCGAGTGGATAGTGATTTGAGATGGAAGCTCTAACGTGAGTTCAGGCGGGATTTCAAGTAGCAATCTCTTGAGATGGATGCCCTCACATGAGTTGAGGAGGGGTATCTAGTATCAATCTCCCTATCCCATAACTATGTGCCCACATAGGTCTAGCTAGTGGATCCACCTAAGATAAAAGTAATGGTCCTACCTTAGGCAAGTAGGAATCCCTTATACGGTGAGAGTGACACCGGGATTCCATGAATTGCTCACATGATCTATGTCAGTTAAAGCTTAATCCCATAAAGAATGTTAATGAACTATGGCTTCTCAAGAATGTACTACTTAGTATGGGTGGTAGTATGGGATGCCATCTATGCATTGCACAAGTAGACTTTGAGAGTAGTTATGGCGTGTTCCTTTATAATGTTAAATGAAATTAGTATGTTCTTATGTTGATGTTAATGGATAATGTTGGTTTAATGTCTAATGAATGAAGGTGTTCTTAATGAGGCTAATGGGGAATGTTGACTTATGTATTTAATGTAATGACGTATGCTATACTTGGATTGTATTATGAATTACTTCCTTGTCATGACTTATTGAGTATAAATGTGCCTTGTATATGTTGACTTCTAAGAAGTACATAGTGTGAGTATGTAACGACCCTAAAAAAATGAATAAGTTAAAATAGAACCTATCGTGTGTGTGTTTGAGTTTGGTGTGAGGTTTGATGGTTCTTTATGTTGTCTCGAGTCATGGTTGAGGGGTTTAGGGGTTAAATATCAAGGTACGACACCCCCAAGGCTGCTTCAAAACTGAAAGTTGGACAAACTTTGGTAACCTACGGAAAGGGTCCACGCCCCATAGGTCCATCCACGCCCCGTGGATGGCCTCCATAGGTCAAGCCCCTCCAAACCTAGCCACAGACCCAGACCACAGACCCATAGGAAGGTCGGTGAATTGACTCACGGTCCGTGGGTCCAGGGCGTGAACCATGCCTGTGTTTGTTGTATAGAATTGGCTAAGCCAAGGGAGGTTTGGTAAATTCCTCCCTTTGATAGTTAAGTGCATGGACGGTTATTTTAAGTGAATTAAGTATTTTAAGAGTATTAAAACATTAAAAACCTATTTTATATTTTATTCATCAAATTCCCCAAATCAAAACCCCTCCCTCTCAAAATATCTTCTCTCTAGAACTCCATTGAAGACCAAGAGAAGAAGAAAACTTAGGGCTTGAAGAGGAAGACTATTGGGTAGATTTTCGTGGGATTCTTCAAGTAAAAGGTATGGTGATCCTTCATCTAGGGTTAGCTTTCACCGTAGAGTCAATTTCAAAGAATTTTTCAAAGTTTTCAAGTTTCACAAAAACCCTAGGTTTGACTCAATCTTATGGGTTCTTGTATCAAACATTTTCAAATGATAAATTATGATTATATTGATGTTTAATTGATGATTTAAGATGAAAATACTCTATGACCCCACGATTTCGCTCAATTCCTAAATTGTGCCTTATGGAGTGGGTTTGTTGATTATGCATGAATGTTGATGTATTTATGCCTATATTGATTTAGATTATGGAATTGTATCATCATCTATGCCTAATTATGGTGAATTGTTGGTGAATTTAGGATTTGTGATCATAGCCTCGAAAGGCAAGTTTGACCTAATTTCAAGTTAAAGTAGAATTGTGCTTGAATTGTTGATCCACTTGAAAGGTGGAGGTGTTTACTTACTACTTACATTGTGATCATGGCCTTGAAGTCATAGTTTGAAGTATTGAAGTATTATCATGATGTTTTATATATGAATGTGATGTGAAGAATATACATGTGATTTCAATGATAGAATGATGATCTTGTATAAAATGTAAATGTGTTGCGATTGAAAGAATATTCTCACTAAACACTCATAAATGTTGATGATGGAATGTGAACGGTTTCTGTAATGTAATGTGTATCTTGGATTGGTAGACCTAGGTTCCCTCTTCTTGATAAATGAAAGCTATGTTGAATGTGATCTATTGAATTGGTAGGCTAAGGCATCATTTTCTTGTATTGGTGAATGTGATCATGAATAAAATTTCTTGACTTGGTACGCTTAGGCATCCTCCTCTTGAATAATGAATGTATCTTGACTTAATGTCTTAATGATCATGAATCGGTAGGCCTACTGTTGGTATCCCTTTCATAAGTGATTGATGAATGTGAATGATGAAATTTGAATCGGTATACCTAGTATTCGTAGCCCTTTCATCTATGAAATGATGACCTTGTATCGATAGACCCCATGTTTATGGCACCCTTCTTGGAAAGTCAATGAGCTATCCCTAATGTACCTTGAATCGGTAGACCTAGTGATGGTGGCCCTTTCTTGTGTAATGTACTTTGGGTCGGTAGACCTAGTGTTGGTAGCCCTCTCAAGTAAAATGATGTTAATATGAATGAACTACTCTATGGGAGTGGAGGCTAAGCTTCGAGTGGATATGATAAGATGGTAACTCTCTCAATGTTAGTCTAGAGTTCCAATGAACATCTTCTTATCCCATAACTATGTGCCCACATAGGATATTAGCTAGTGGATTCAATCTGAGCTAATGTTACCATTCTACCTTAGGCAAGTAGAACACCTTTCTTCGGTATGGGGTCATATGACACCAGATTCCATGATTTAGATATCATGGTCTATGTCGGTTAATGCCTATTCCTATCATGTGAGATGGGCATTATGGTTTCTTGAGGAGTTCTACAAAGTGTGGGTGGTAGTATGGGATGCCATTCCTGCATTGCACGAGTAGGCTTTGAGAGGGTTATAGTGAGTTCTCTAAGTCTTAATGACTATTGTTTGAATGTCCTCCTAGGAAGAAGTTAAGGAGAATGGTGATCTGATGTCTAATGAATGAAAGTCCTCTGAGTGATGTTATTGAGTAATGTTGACTCTTATATGCTTAAATGTAAATGATGAATTCTATACTTGGATTGTATTATGAGTTACTTCCTTGTCATGTCTATTGTATATGAATGTGCCTTGTCTAGGGTAACTTCAAAGGAGTACTTAGTGTGAGTAGTAGCATGGGATGCTTCTTGCACATTGCACAAGTATGACTTATAGTTGTCTTAGATGTTGATCTTAATGTGATGATGTGACTTATGTATTAATTATGTCTCTTATATTCTTTATTGTGTAAAAGTGGAAAGGAGGAAGGGTAAGTTCACTTATAGTGACCTTAAGGTGGTGCCTTAGTGTGGATGGTGGTATGGGACTCTATCCATACATTGCACAAGGTATAGCTTGAGGGTTTCCTGAGGTGTAGGCTTAAGGTAAAGGTGAAGGTTTTTATGTTGAACTTGTTCTAATGTGACAATGTGACTTATATTTTGGTTGTGACTTATATTATGCCTTTTTTATAAATGTTCATGAAGTTTTACTAAATGGCATAAAAGCATGCCTTTCAAACAAAAAGTCCTTTTTTAAGCATGTTGTTGCATGGTCATCATACTTAGTACATCTAATGTGCTAACCCGATTCTACCCCTGTTCTTACTAAAGTGTAGGGTTTGGAGTTGTTGGTGTTGTATGCTTGAAGGATAGGTTTCTAAGGTACTTGAAGATGATGACTTGGTGTGTCCTCATAGTTTCGAGGACAAAATCCATTATTCTCCTTTTATGTCTTTTAGTTTATGTTAAAGCTTTTGTATGGGCTAAGTCCCAATGTTGTATTCAAAGAGTATTTAGATGGTTTGAGACAAAGTTAGAAGTCTTCCACTTGCTTTTATTAAAGATTTTTTCGATTGTAAAGAAAGTTTTAAATTCTTCTCTATTTTCCTATGTTTTTATGTTCAAGAATGCTATGAGGCTTGTATTAGACCCCTTCGGGGTCGAGTACACCGTGTTACGACTAGGGGGTGCCCTCGGGTGGTGACAAACATGGTATCAGAGTAAAAGATTTTGGAATGGTTTCAGGATGTCCCGAACTATATCTAGTAGAGTCTTGTTCATAATGTGAAGCGTGCACATTATGAATAGGAGGCTATTGGGTATTAAGAAAGCTTCACTTCTTCATTCTTCAAGTCGTGCCACAGAGTTTAGCTCTATAATGTCTTGTTTTTGTTCCTGATCTGATGGTCTTTAGTGTGTGACCACTTGAAAGGAATATGTTTGAATGTGTGAGGGAGGAAGGTTGGTTGTGATGCCAACTAGGGCTATGTGACTTGATAGATGTGAGATGGAATATTTTGATGTTAACTTTAGTATAAATGGGTTACCTTATGGTTTTGTGTGTTGTTGGTAGAATCTGACTTAGTCAAGATGAGTTTTGAGGTATGTTGAAAGAGTTGATGAAGGTGGTGTTTTAGAAATGCCTAGGTGTGATGAGTATGAAGGTTTAGTGATGTCTTGCTCCGACCTTAGAATTGAAAGAAGTGATGTTGTAAGGAGTTTGTATAGGCTTACTCCCAAGTGGGGGATAATGTGGGTAGATAGTAAGGTCTTTGAGTGTCCTTGATGTTCATGAGTTAGGCTTGATTGAATTTCTCACCTTATGAGGTGTAGTGAGTTTGAGGATTTTAGACGCGGTGTGGTAGACTCATATGAGACCTTGAGTATGTTGAATAGTAAGGTTGTTCAAAGTGTTGATATCCTTATCTCTTTCTTTTATTCCTATTCAAGCTTGAGACCAAGAGTTCCTTTTTGGCTTGTTTCTTTTGGAGTCATGTGTGATATTGAGTTTCCATGGTCTCCTTATGTTGTGCATGTTCTATTTGAATTCTTGTTTAGTTGAGAAAAATGAGTTTTCAAATTGTGTTTCTCATGTTGATATGCGTCTACGATGAGTTGCCTAAATATTTTATGAGTTTACTTGTGGAGCATGGCTAAATATGTTTTTATGAAGAAGTTGTATAATGTGCTTAATGATATTGTGATGAGCGTGATGTGACTTGGAGAAGGAAGTTCCTCCAATGAAATGAGAAATGAGATGTTTTGGTGCATAATGAGTTTGTAGATGTAGTTCCTACCTTCTTGTTTGCATTGAGCCTATTTTATGTGGAGTTGAGGTTTCCTCCCATGTTTATGGATTTATGTTGATGTTGCATGCATGATTGTGGGCTGCTTGTTTTGAGTTGTTACCCCTTAATGTGTTTAAAGTGTCATCCGAAGATGAATGTTCCTAAGTGGGGGATAATGTAACAACCCTAAAAAATGAATAAGTTAAATTAGAGCCTATCATTTGTGTGTTTGAGTTTGGTGTGAGGTTTGATGGTGCTTTATGTTGTCCCGAGTCATGGTAGAGGGGTTTAGAGGTTAAACGTCGAGGTACGACTCCCCAAGGACCAACCTAGGGGTCCTTGAGGAGGACCCTAAGTCAAGGCAACCCCAAAACTAAAAGTTGGCCAAAGTTTGGTGACCTACGGAAGGAGTCCACGCCCCGTCGGTCCATCGACGCCCCGTGGATGGCCTCCGTAGGTCAAGCCCCTCCAAACCTAGCCACAGTCCCAGACCACGGTTCCATAGTAAGATCCGTGAATGGAATCACGGTCCATGGGTCCAGGACGTGAACCATGCATATGTTTGCCGTATAGAATCGGCCAAGCCTATGAAGGTTTGGTAATTTCCTCCCTTGGCCTGATAAGTGCATGGAGGGTTATTTTAAGTGTATTAAGGTATTTTAAGAGTATTAAAACATTTAAAAACCTATTTTACATTTCATTTTTCAAATTCCCCAAATCAAAACCCCTCCCTCTCAAAATATCTTCTCTCTAGAACTCCATTGAAGACCAAGAGAAGAAGAAGACTTAGGGCTTGAAGAAGAAGGCTATTGGGTAGATTTTTGTGGAATTCTTCAATTAAAAGGTACGGTGATCCTTCATCTAGGGTTAACTTTCACCCTAGAGTCAATTTCGAAGAAGTTTTCAATGTTTTCAAATTTCACAAAAACCCTAGGTTTGACTCAATCTCATGGGTTCTTGCATCAAACGTTTTTAAATGATAAATTATAATTATATTGATGTTTAATTGATGATTTAAGATGAAAATACTCTATGAACCCATGATTTCTCTCAATTCCTAAATTGTGCCTTATGAAGTGGGTTTGTTGATTATGAATGAATGTTGATGGATTTATGCCTAGATTGATTTAGATTATTGAATTGTATCATCATCTATGCCTAATTATGTGAATCATTGGTGAATTGAGGATTTGTGATCATAGCCTTGAAAGGGCAAGTTTGACCTAATTTCAAGTTAAAGTAGAATTGTGCTTGAATTGTTGATCCACTTGAAAGGTGGAGGTGTTTACTTACTATGTACATTGTGATTATGGCCTTGAAGGCATAGTGTGAAAGATTGAAGTATTATCATTGTAACAACCCGTATTCTACGTGTACTAGTTCTATTTATATGACACTTATAAATTGCCTTGTGGTATAGTTATGGACTCGGTTTCCTTTGCAACTACTGACAATAGAATAGGTTTAAAGTGATTTGTCCATAGATTTTAATGGGACCCAATTAAGTTTAAATCGATGGAAGTATTTAAACTTGATATCATAAGGTGGTATGCGAGTCTAAAGTTTAAATTGACATAGTGTATATAAGTTTTAAGTTAAGTTAAAGGTACTAAGGTCTAGAAATAGAATAAAATATTAAGGTGCTTGCTTGACTTTACTAAGCTAGTAGGTGACAAGTAGGTGGATCAGCTACTTTCACTTATTGACCAGCCCAAAGGACCAAGTAGGTGCATCACCTACTTTGACATATTGACCAGCCCAAAGAACCAAGTAGGTGCATCACCTTCTAAGAATATTTTGACCATGTTATTGGGCCAAGTATACTACCACCTACTTGAATTAATCTGGCCCAAGTTGATTAGAAGAATAAGGGGAAATGGACAGCCAAGGCCCAATATTCTTAAGTCCAAAAAAGTCCCAAGTGAAAAGTCCAAGTAGGTGGATCACCTACTCGCATTAATTATGGCCCAAATTGACAAGAATAGAGGGATAATTTGCAGAAAGGCCCAACAAGATTTGAAGTCACGAAGATCCAAGTTAAAAGGCCAAGTAGGTGGGTCACCTACATGACAATATATGCCCCAAAAATTGGCAAGAAAGTCGGCCAATGCACCTCCTTTTTAAAGGGATAAAGATCAGATCTTTTGCTTCATTTTTAACTTACAAAATTTCAGATTTATTAAGTTTCTCCCTTGGTCTTTCTTAGATTAACACAACAGCCCTAAAACACCTTAGGATTCTTGAATATTGTCCCTTTTTTCAAGTAAAAGTTTTGAGGAGAGTTTCAGTTCTTGAAGTACAAGTTTAGAGGATAAATTTCCAGAAACTAAGGTAAGGATACTACCCATTTTTGCCTCTCTTTATATAGAAGTTTTGGGTGGAGAATTTTTTATATATTTGTCAAGAACTCATGGATGGTTATAAATCCTTGAGCTCAATATTCTCCTATTATGCTGAAGGATTTTTGGGGATTGATAGTGGATGTCTTATGTATATTGTTGTTCGGGGCAGCTTGGGTATCTTGGCAAAGGATGTATGAAGTTGAACTCATGTATAGAAGAAGGGTGTGGTGGTTCACCATTTGTGTAAGGGTTGTATGGGCCTAGTTTTCATCAAGTGTTTAGCTACTATTTTATTAGGGCCTTAATGTGATTAGCTACTAACATTAGATTAATCATGACTTATATTGTAGATTAGCACCAAAAAGGGAGGCTGAATCGTGATAGTTATATTGGTCAGAAAATAAAGTATGTTAGGCTATTGAATTTCCTACTTCTTTTGCATGAATCCAACACTTGTATTACAAAGTAAGATTTCTAAGTGCCCTTGGTAATGACTGATCCATAGTGGCAGTTCCTACTCCCTAGAGCATTAAAGTGAGTACTCTAATATTATTTTATTACTAAATGCACGTGCTTACTCTACCAAGTATTAGAATGAAAGGTTTAAACTTACTTCATCGTCAAAGTACCTTTGACACGTATTTCCCTTATATAAATCGAAATGATTTTAGATTGCACATGGTACATATGTTTATAATTTGGATATACAATCTGCCCATATCTTACCAACTTGCTTCAATTATCTATTCCATCAAATATGTCATCTTTTCACATATTCATATGCTCCCTTTATTGGTCATTACTCCCATTGTGTTAAACTATAATGTTACCTCACAAGATCCCTACTTGCTCTATTGTACATTTTATATGTACTTACATGGGATATGTATTCGGCCTTAAGTTGAATCTGCCCATGTTCTCCCTTTGTTCCACATTCATTTATACCTTGTAATTGATATTAGGTAGTGAGTATTTGTCTATCATATAGAGTTCAAATCTCTTGGATGAATGTTAAAAGTATTCACTTGATATGTGCTTCAATTTGAGATGTCAAAATGCTTACTGAGTCATATAAGCTCATAAGTATTACGTTGGTGTCACCTTTGCTTCCCATGTCATTGTTATTCTCGTAAGTCCATATTCATTTGTCTTCTACTACTAGTCCATAGTTCCAAATCTCAACAATGATTATGACCACCAAAACAACAATTTCAAAAGAGTAATGATCATCAAAAGAACAATCTCGAAAGAGTTATGAACATCAAAACAACAAACTCAAAGATTTAAGAATCTAAGTGAAGCAATCTGTATAATTATGGGTGGCAGCCTAACGGTGAATGCCTCGCATGGGTCGATCCCAATTGGTATAGAAGGGTGGCATCTTAGGGGCGAAAGCCTACCATGGGCCGATCACAATTGGTATAAAAGGGTGGCAGCTCAGGGGCGAAAGCCTAACATGGGCCGATCCCAATTTGTTGAATTATGAGGACAACATCCCAGGGGTTAAAATGCCTAGCATGGGTCATCCTCTTCTACCACTGATCAGCTGGTCATTTGTATCATATGTCTTATAAAGATTATGATGCACAAAAAAGTAAAGAAAAGAATGTAACATACACGATTCCACAAGTATAAGAATATGTGGTCTCTAATCCTTGACTATTGGTATTTGGTTTCACTTGAGCTCTCATTTTACATATGGTTGTATTATGCCTTACATATTCAGTACATTTTTTTGTACTTATGTCCCTTATTGGGGACGCTGCATTTCATGTTGCAGGTACATGTCAACTAGTAGATCTCCCCAATAGAAGCACATGATACTCAATGGTTGTTGGTGAGCTCCAAGTTGATTCGAGGCTTTGCCGAGTCTTTACTATGTGCATTTTCACAGTGGTACAGTAATGGATTCCAATAGAGGCTTTATAGACATTGTAAAGCTATCATCTGTATTAATCATTTCACTTGTCATATGTATCAATTCAGATAGTCGACATGTATTGTATATGAAGCTTCTCATTAGTAAATCTATCAGCATAGTAGTTTACTTTCTCATCATAGATCTCTTGTAAGGCATGTGTTCATATGGTACTTGTCCGCCTCACCTTGGGTTGGGGTATGACAATCATGATGTTGTATATATGAATGTGATGTGAAGGATATACATGTGATTTCAATGATAGAATGTTGATCTTGTATAGAATGTAAATGTGTTGTGATTGAAAGCATATTCTCATTAAACACTCATGAATGTTGATGATGGAATGTGAAGGGTTTCTAAAATGTAATGTTGTATCTTGGATTGGTAGACTTAGGTGCCCTCTTCTTGATAAATGAAATCTATGTTGAATGTGATCTCTTGAATTGGTAGGCTAAGGCATTTTTTTCTTGTATTGATGAATGCGATCATGAATGAAGTATCTTGACTTGGTAGGATTAGGCATCCGCCTCTTGAATAATGAATGTATCTTGACTTAATGTCTTAATCATCATGTATCGATAGGCCTAATGTTGGTATCCCTTTCATAAATGATTAATGAATGTGAATGATGAACCTTGAATCGGTAGACCCTAGTATTGGAAGCCCTTTCATGTGTGAAATAATGACCTTGTATCGGTAGACCCCATGTGTATGACACCCTTCTTGGAAATTCAATGAGCTATCCCTAATGTACCTTGAATCGGTAGATCTAGTGATGGCGACCCTTTCTTGTGTAATGTACTTTGGGTCGATAGACCTAGTGTTGGTAGCCCTCTCAAGTACTATAATGTTAATGTGAATGAACTAATCTATGGGATGGAGGCTAAGCACCGAGTGGATATGGTAAGATGGAAACTATCCCAATGTTAGGCTAGAGTTCCAATGAACATCTTTCTATCCCATAACTATGTGCCCACATAGGCTATTAGCTAGCGGATTCAATCCAAGCTAATGTTACCATTCTACCTTAGGGAAGTAGAACACCTTTTTTTGGTGTGGGGTCATATGACACTGGATTCCATGATTTAGCTCTCATGGTCTATGTCGGTTAATGCCTATTCCCATCATGTGAGATGTGCATTATGGTTTCTTGAGGAGTTCTACAAAGTGTGGGTGGTAGTATGGGATGTCATCCATGCATTGCACGAGTATGCTTTGAGAGGGTCATAGTGAGTTCTCTAAGTCTTAATAACTATTGTTTGAATGTTCTCCTAGGAAGAAGTTAAGGAGAATATTGATCTAATGTCTAATGAATGAAAGTCCTCTAAATGATATTATTGAGTAATGTTGACTCTTATATGCTTAAATGTAAATTATGCATACTGTACTTACATTGTATTATGAGTTACTTCCTTGTCATGTCTATTGTATATGAATGTGCCTTGTCTAGGATGACTTCAAAGGAGTACTTAGTGTGAGTAGTAGTATGGGATGCTACTTGCACATTGCATAATTATGACTTAGAGTTTTCTTAGATGTTGGTCTTAATGTGATGATGTGACTTATGTATTGGTTTTGTCTCTTATATGCTTTATTGTGTAAAGGTGGAAAGGACGAAGGGTAATTTCACTTATGGTGACCTTAAGGTGGTGCCTTAGTGTGGATGATGGTATGGGTCGCTATCCATATAGAGCACAAGGTATAGTTTGAGGGTTACTTGAATGAAGGCTTAAGGTAAAGGTAAATTTTTATATGTTGATATTGTTCTAATGTGACACCGTGACTTATATATTGGTTGTGACTTATATTATCCCTCTTTTATAAATGTTCATTATGTTTTACTGAAGGACACAAAAGCATGACTTTCAAACAAAAAGTCCCTTTTTAAGCATGTTTTTGCATGGTCATCATACTTAGTACATCTAATGTGCTAACCCCATTCTTCTCTTTTTCTTACTAAAGTGTAGGGTTTGGAGATGTTGGTGTTCTATGCTTGAAGGATAGGTTTCTAAGGTGCTTGAAGATGACGACTTGGTGAGTCCTCATAGTTTTGAGGACAAAACCCATTATGTTCCTTTTATGTCTTTTAGTTTATGTTAAAGTTTTTGTATGGGCTAAGTCCCAATGTTGTATTCAGAGAGTATTTAGATGGTTTGAGACAAAGTTAGAGGTCTTCCGCTTACTTTTATGAAAGATGTTTTCGATTGTAAAGAAAGTTTTAAATTCTTCTCTATTTTCCTATGTTCTTATGTTAAAGAATGCTATGAGGCTGGTATTAGACCCCTTCAGGGTCGAGTACGCCGTGTTACAACTAGGGGGTGCTCTCGGGTCGTGACAGAGTAGTAGTATAATATGCTACTTATGCATTGCACAAGTATGACTTAGGGCTTCTTGAGTTGAAAGCTTGATGTAATGAAATGTCTTATATGAATGAAAATGCTCTAATGTGAAGAAATGACTTGTATGTTGGTTATGTGTGTATATTATGCCTCTTATACTAATGTTCATGAAGTTTTCACAAATTGGCATAAAGCATGAATTTGAAATAAAATATCTGTTTTAAGCATGTTTTGCATGGCTATCATACTTAGTACTTAAATGTGCTAACCCATATTTTCTTTTCCTTTATGAAGTGTAGGGATTGGTACTCGATTTGATTCTCTCTAGTTGAAGCTTGGATTGAGATTCCTCCAAGACTAAGTGGTATGTCCTCATAGATCGAGGACAAGTGTTTAGATGTTTCTTTTCTTCCATGTAATAGACATTTGTTAGTTTTTCGATTGTAAAGGGCAGTGTCTGTACTTTAGTTTTCAAGATATTGTTTTAGATGGTCATGTAAGACAATAGACTTCCGCTATTTTCTAATGTTTTAGATCAGTATTTTGATTGTATGAATTTAAATAAGGTTTAATTCCGTACCATTTTCCTTGTGTCGAATGTTATGAATGATATGAGGCTTGTATGAGGCTTTTCGGAGTCGTGTATGCCATGTCACTTCTGGGGTGTAGACTCGGGTCATTGATACGCTCAAATTACACCTCCCTAAAGAAGTATAAATGATCATTATCAAGTAAAGAACCCAACTTGTAGGTTGGGGTCTATCCCACGAGGAATATGGTTTAGACTTAACTTTAACTTACGATTATATTCATTTAGTCAAAGTATTTCCGAGACAAGTAAGTAAAGGGGGGGGGGGGGTTGTGTAACAAATAAGTAATTGTTGTTTAGAGAGCAGGTGAGCAAGATTCAAACTTTAGTTGTTATCAATGAGAGAAAGTAACTAGGGTGTATGTGTTCCCCATAAGTTCATAACGCAGTAATCCTAGTAAGAGCAATCCTTTCCTAGTGTATTACATGCAAAGTGGTAAGTTATGTATCCCTAAATCCTTGGTTTGGCAAATTGAGAATTTCACGCCGCACTTTGGTCCGGCTACATGTGTATAATTTACAAATCCTTACATTTACCTCATATTAGACATCACATCAACGTATGGCCTAGTTTTCACCCTCGCACCAATTGACATTAGACTATTAGATAGTATCACACTAAATCTATGTTAATAATTCTTTTCTTATTAACTACCTCCTTGGTTCGACAAGTAGCAACAAGGCGAGCTCTAACGTTTGCAATCGTTAAAAAGACTTCTAAACGAAAGAATTATCAATGCAGGCAAGAACACTATTCAAGAATTACTTAGTTACTATTCATACTTTGTTAATCGCTCATGATTCCCCCAACCCTAGTTGTGGATTTAGTTAACCATACTAGCAAGAACACAATTCATATTGTTAGAAGAAGAATTCATGAACTTACGTAATGAATAGAAGAAACCCGTAATCTCCAATTGAAATTCAAAGAAAGAATCTTTATAAAATGAAATTAGGAAATCAAATTGCTAATGTTTGCAAGTTAATTCCCAAGAACACACCAAGAACTAGAGTTAAACAATAGTGGCTAGCCCCCAAAAATGAGGTTTACATCCCCTATTTATAGTAAACATAGTCCTAAACAAAAGGAAACGAAATAAGGAAATAAAGTTTCTAGACGCGGTTTCGATCTACGACACTGACCTACGGACCGTGGACTGACCTATGGTCCATAGGTCCCTTCCGTAGTTTGGGACTTAGGCATTCTTCCAAAGCTCAAAAACTTCAACTCTCAGTAATGATTGACGGATCAGCAGGATAGACTGTGACTCTATCCACGGTCCGTGGATCCTCCTCTGTAGCTCCATACTTAAACTTTTAAAATCAGGTACTAGAAACCCCTTCTCTAAATCATTTGACGGACCTGCAGGATGGCCCATAGGTCGACCTACGGTCCGTCATTTGTAATCATAGTTCAACACTTGGTCAAGAATTCCCTGATTTTGCTTCAAGCCATGCCTGTCCATCTACTCCTACCACCTACGGACCGTGACTGGACCTACGGTCCGTAGGTCACATCCGTAGATGCCCTTTTCTACAACATTCTTCAGTTGTGTCACTCAACTTCCACGTCTGAACTTATTTCCACGTCCGAACTTATTACCTGCAAACAAGATAAAAACACATTAGTACCACTACAAAATGGCTCTAGACACACACAACTCTTAAGTGAAATGTATTAAAAACACCGTAAAATCATGGTATATCAACACCCTCAACTTAAATTCGTTGTTTGTCCTCAAACGATGCACTAAGACTCTAAACGACACTTGTGTAGAAGCATCCATTCAAACTCAAGTAATCACATGGCTTTCTATCCCAACTCTCTTTTGTAGTGCAAATAGTTTCTCTTAGACTCAACAAACTAACTCATGTGGATCAAAATATGACAAAGATCGACCAATAGATGCACAACATACAATTTTTTTTCACAATCACCAAGGTACCAACTCTCCGACAATGTAACTAGTGCGCTTACTTCAAATGAAATCTCTTTTTCACACAATGAATATGATTTTGAGTACAAGGATTCATTCAACACTCACGCTCAGAAGTAACTTCAAGTACAATTAGTGCTCAATACCATAGGCTTGCCCTTATTTTCACTGCTTAGACTCTCTAAACTAGTTGCTAGGATCACTATAGGACTTTCCTAGTTTGTAACGTAGGCTCGGGGTCAGGTGTGCTATATTTGGGTACTTTTTAGTGACTTTCTTCCCTCCTTGACATTACATTTGCTATTTACCTCTTTCTTGACCTATTTTTGGCATCTTTTCATTTCACTTTCTTTCCCTTACTCTTTGCAACATGGATGTGGCTATTGATTTTATGACTCTTATTTCACACTTTCTTCCTTTTATTTCACTTTATTTTCTTTTGTTTCTTTCAACACTTTTTCTTTTTCCTTCTTTTTGCACAAAGTCACATCCTCTTTCTTTTTCTCTTTTCATCACACAACTCTTTTCATACCCTTTTTTCATTTGGTTTCCTCTTTCATAGCCACCCTCAACTTATGCATTTTGCATTAGCTGAGGTGCACAATGTCTGATATTGGACCAGGGCCAAGATCAATGTGTTGATGATCATGGGAGTAACGCCGGTGGAAAATGAGGAATTGGCCACTTATCAACTTAAGGATGTTTCTCAAATATGGTTTAACCAATGGAAAGAGGGGAGACCAGAAGATGCAGGTCCTCTCGATTGGGAAAAGTTCAAAGTTGCTTTCCTTGATCGAATCTTTCCCCTTGAGATGAGGGAGGCAAATGTACTTGATTTTGATCAACTTCTATTAAGAAAATATGAGTGTGAAGGAATATTCTTTGAATTTCACATAACTATCTCGATTTTCTCCCGCCATGGTTACCGATCATATGGCAAGGATGAGTAAGTTTGTTTTGGTAGTGTTTGAAATGGTTGTTAAAGAATGTCGTACCGCCATGCTTATAAGTGACATAGACATTTTTCGTCTCATGATTCATGCTCAACAAATCGAAGAAGAGAAACTGAAGGGAAAGTTTAGGGAGGCAAAGAGGGCTAAAACCAGTGATGGTAATTTCTCACATTCATGGTCCGATGGATAAGGTTATTCTAAGTTCCGACAAAGGTCATCCGGTCAAGGTTCCTCCAATGCTCCGTCTAAGTTCAACAAATATAGTGTGTCTAACCCTAAGCCTCAAGGAGGGAATGGTAGTGAATATTAATTATCTACTTGTGCTAAATATTGAAGGAAGCATGAGGGCAAGGGTCTAGCTGGTTCTAATGATTTCTTTGGTTGTGGTAAGATGGACCACAAGATAAGAGATTGTCCTTCATTTGATAAGAATGATGAATATAGTTTCCAAAGGCCTCAACCTAATCCTTCATCTGGTCCTAGTGGTAGTCAGAAGTAAAACATATTTATTGCACTTCAGACTCGTGGTGAACAAGAGGGTTCTCCTGATGTTGTTACCAGTATGTTGAAAGTCTTCCAACTTGATATTTTGCTTTACTTGACTTCGGTGCTACCTTGTCTTGTGTGACTCCATATGTGACTACGAGGTTTGATAATCTTCTAGATGTGTTGTTAAATCCTTTTTTTGTCTCTACCCCATTGGTGATTCTATTGTGGCAAATAGGGTCTATAGAAAGTGCTACGTTTCCTTGTCTCATAAAGTTACTCTTACTGATCTAGTAGAGCTTGATATGCTAGATTTTGATGTATCCTTGGTATGAATTGGTTGCATTCATGTTATGCTTCTATTAATTGTAGAACTCGTGTAGTGAAGTTTTAGTTCCCGAATAAGCCTGTCCTATAGTCGGAAGGGGGAAATTATATGCCTAAGGGTTAGTTTGTTTCTTGTCTTAAAGCTAGAAAAATGATTTTTAAGGGCTGAATTTACCATCTAGTTAGGGTTAGGGATATAGATTCCGAAACCCCTATCCTTGAGTTGGTCCCCATGGTTTAATGATTTTTTAGAAGTATTTCCAGATGATTTACCCGGTATTTCTCCCGAAAGGAAAATACACTTTGATATTTATCTTCTCCGAGATACGAAACCTATCTCCCTTCCTCTTTACCGAATGGCTCTAGCAGAACTAAAAGAGTTGAAGGAGCAATTGAAAGATTTGTTGGATAGGGATTTCACTCGACCAAGTATCTCTCCATGGGGTGCTCCAGTTTTTTTTGTTAGAAATAAATATGGTTCACTCCGTATGTTTATCAATTAGTGGCAATTGAATAAGGTTATCGTTAAGAATAAATATCCTCTCCCAAGGATAGATGATTTGTTTGATCAACTTCAAGGAGAAAGCTACTTCTCCAAGATTGACCATCGGTCGGGTTATCACCGGTTGAGGGTAAAATAAGAACACATTCCGAAGACAGATTTTAGAACTCGGTATAGTCATTATGAGTTCTTGGTGATGTCATTTGGTTTGACTAATGCTCTGGCGGCATTTATGGTTTTTATGAATAATGTGTTTAGACAATACCTTGACATCTTTGTAATTGTGTTCATTGATGATATATTGATTTATTTGAGAAGCGAGGATGACCACATTAAACATTTAAGGATTGTGTTGAAAGTCCTCAAGGACCAACAACTTCATTTTCAATCTTTTTAGTTTCAGTTTTGCTAGAGTTAGCTAGGTACATGTCTAATAATCTCTAGTAAGTTAGAGGCTTATTTAAGACATAGTTAGATTCAGTTTTGCTTGGAGTTTGATCTTTTAGTTGTTATTAAACTCATAGTTTTTCTATTCAGACAATATTGGGTATTCCTTATCATTTCAGTTTAAGTAGGATTTTAAGTTTTCGCTCAACATTTCTATTTTTAGTAAATCTTTAAGTATGCTTATGATATGTCAGTTCAGGGTTAACTTGGGGTCACTTGTGATCCTAGATCCCGTGTTACGTCAAGGTGGTAGCCTCGAGGCATGATATGCAGGGTTTGATAGTAAGGGTTCTCAATTTCGTGGCTAGAGTTGATTGAGGAGATTTGGAGTTTTGGGTGAGGCCTCATGCTTCGAGGACCGGACATTTATTGTTTTCAGTATTTCCTTACATAGAGTTTTGGAACATGATGTACGGACTATGTCCAGATTAATTCTTATGTACTCGATGACTTTGAGACAATGTTTAGATTTCTGCTTTTCTATATTAAACTTTGATACTTTAAAACTGTCTTAAATCTCTTTATTCTATTTCTTGTATGATGAAAGCTAAGTGGCTTGTATGGGGCCGCTTGGGGTTTTCTACGCCATGTTACGCCTATGGGCTACCCTTGGTCGTGAAAAAATTGGTAATCAGAGCACAATGTTTAGAAGATCCTAGGAAGTCTCATAAGCCATGTCGAGTAGAGTCTTGTTCATGTTTGTGAAGCACCACGGTTATGAATGAAATGCAATAATATTTTTAGGAAACTCCACTTCTTTCATTACTATAAATTCATGCGTTAGAGTTTAACTCTACACAGTCTCTCTCCTAATCCTTATCTGATGCTCTACATGAGATGGCTACCCGTAGAGCTTATGCTAGAAGGAATGTGAAGGAAAATGTGGAACAAGAAGCTCCCACTCAATCTCCTCAAGTTCTGGTTGATCCTTTGGCAAAGCAAGTAACTAATGCGGAGTTTAGGGATGCTTTTCAAGTGTTGGCTCAAATCGTGACAACCCAAGCCAATTGGGAGGTTGCGGTTCCCGTGAACCTAAATGTGAGAACGATGACATCTAGAGCGAGGGACTTCACTAGAATGAATCCTCCGTAGTTTCATGCTTCTGAGGTTGAGGAAGATCCTCAAGAGTTCATTGATGAGGTTTATAAGGTATTGATGATTATGG
This sequence comes from Solanum piurae, assembly GCA_029582685.1. Classification (NCBI taxonomy): domain Eukaryota; kingdom Viridiplantae; phylum Streptophyta; class Magnoliopsida; order Solanales; family Solanaceae; genus Solanum; species Solanum piurae. The sequence continues at coordinate 18,349 of JAJOOO010002496.1, forward strand.
GAGTGACGCCGGTGGAAAAGGTGGAATTTGCCGCTTATCACTTAATTGTGTTACTCAAATATGGTTCACCCAGTGTAAAGAAGGGAGACGGGAAGATATAGGTCTCCTCGATTGAGAAAAATTTAAAGTTGCTTTCCTTGATAGGTTCTTTCCCCTTCAGAAGAGGGAGGTAAAGGTGATTTAATTCATCCACCTTCTTCAAGGAAATATGAGTGTTATGGAATATGCAATGAAGTTCAATAATTGTCTCGATATGCTCCTACAATAGTTTCCGATCCTAGAGCGAAGATGAGCAAGTTCGTTTCGGGTGTGTCCAAAATATTGGTTAAGGAATATCGTACCACCATGCTTGTTAATGATATGGATATTTCTATCTCATGGTTCATGCTCAACTAATTAATGAGGATAAACTGAAGGAAAAGTCTCGGGAGAAAAAGTGGACTAAGACCGGTGATGGTAACTTCTCACATTTCAAGCCCGATGGGCATGATCGTTCTAAGTTTCGGCAAAGTTTTCGTGGTCAAGGTTCCCCCAATGCTCCTTAAAAGTTCAACAAAGATAAGGTGTCTAACCCTAAACCTCGAGGAGTAAATGGTAGTGGGTCTTCATTGCCTACTTGTGCTAAGTGTGGAAGGAAGCATGAAGGTAAATGTCTAGCGTGTTCCAATGCTTGCTTTGGTGTGGTAAGATGGACCACAAGATAAGGGATTTTCCTTCAGGTTCTAAGAATGAATGATATAGTCGTAGACGAGCTTAACCTAATCCTTCATCTGGTCCTAGTGGAAGCCCAAAGCAAAAAAGATTTTATGCACTTCAGACTCGTGGTGAACAAGAGGGTTCTCCTGATGTTGTTACCGATAAGTTGAAAGTCTTCCAACTTGATGTTTATTCTTTACTTGATCCTGGTGCTACCTTGTATTTTTTGATTCCATATATGGATATGAGGTTTTATATTCTTCCAGATATGTAGTAAGATCCCTTTTCTGTCTCTAATCATGTTGGTGATTGTATAGTAGTTAAGAGGGTCTATATACATTGTCCTATTTCCTTGTCCCATAGAGTTACTCATGTTTATTTGGCAGAGCTTGATATTCTAAATTTTAATGTTATCCTTGGTATGGATTGGCTGCACTCATGTTATGGTTCTATTGATTGTAGAACTCGTATAGTCAAATTTCAGTTTCCAAATGGGCTTGTCCTAGAATGGGAAGGGAGAAATTTTATGCCTAAAGGTCAGTTTGTTTCTTGTCTTCAAGCTAGAAAGATTATTTCTAAGGGTTGCATTTACCATCTAGTTAGGGTGAGGGATACAGATTCTGAGACCCCTACACTTGTGTCGGTCCCTGTTGTAAATGAGTTTCCAGGAGCATTTCGAAATGATTTACCAGGTATTCCTCCCGAAAGGAAAATAGACTTCGGTATTGACTTTTGGAAGTTGAACAAGGTTACCATTAAGAATAGGTATCATCTTCCAAGAATAGATGATTTGTTTGACCAGCTTAAAGGAGCGAATTAGTTCTTTAAGATTGATCTCCAATCGGGTTATACCAATTGACGGTGAAAGAAGATGACATTCTGAAGATGGCTTTTCGAACCCAGTATGGTCATTTTGTGTTTCTAGTAATGTCGCTTTGTTTGAATAATGCTCCAGCAACATTTATGGAATTGATGAATAGGGTGTTTATACAATACCTTGAAATGTTTGTGATTGTTCATTGATGATATCATGATTTATTTGAGAAATGAGGATTATCATATCAATTAGTTGAGCATTGTGTTGAAAATCCTCAAAGACCAACAACTCTTTGGGAAGTTAAGCAAATGCGAGTTTTGGTTAAGGTCCATGACCTTTCTTGGTCATATTGTTTCAAGTAAGGGTATTGAAGTAGTTCCTAAGAAGACAGATGTGGTTAAGAGTTTGCCTAGACCTCTATCCCATTCAGACATTAGAAATTTCTTGATTTTGGCTGGTAACTACAAAAGGTTTGTTGAGGGATTTTCTTCGATTGCCTCTCCATTGACAACATTGACTCTAAATAAGGCTAAGTTCATATGGTTGGAAGCATGTGAAAAGAATTCTCAGGAATTAAAGGATAGACTTTCTTCCGCTCCGTTGTTGACTTTACCGGAAGGGACTGATAGTTTTTTGGTTTATTGTGATACCTCAAGAATTGAGCTAGGATGTGCACTTATGCAAAATGGGAAAGTTATTGCCTGTGCTACAAGGCAGACGAAGATTCATGAAAAGAATTATCCTAACCATGACATTGAACTAGCGGAGGTTGTTTTTGCCTTAAAGATTTTGAGGCACTATTTGTATGGTGTTCATATAGATATTTTCACCGACCACAAGAGTTTGAAATATGTGTTTAATCAGATGCATCTAAATCTTCGGCAAAGAATTTGGCTTCATTTACTACAGGATTATGATATGAGTGTTCTCTATCACACTGGTAAGGCGAACATGGCGACGGATGTTTTAAATCAGATATCTATGGGTAGTGTGGCTCACATCGAAGGTGATTAAAATAAGTTGGTTTGAGATATTCCTAGATTAGCCTGGTCGGGTGTTTAGCTAGTAGACCCTACTAAAGGTGGGGTTATGGTTCACAATGGATAAGAATTGTCTTTTGTGGTGGATGTGAAAGCCAAGAAAGGTCTTGATCGGACGTTGGTTAAATTAAAGGAAGCGGTGCTTAAAAGGTCTGTAGAGGCTTTCTCCCAAGAGGGAGATTGGGTACTTAGATATCAAGGTCGTTTTTGTGTTCCTAATGTAGACGAATTGTGAGAACATATCTTGTGCGAAGACACTAATTATTGGTATTCCATTGTAACACCCCGGATCCGAAAGAGGGAACATATCAGCTTTTTAGCAAGCTCCAAGCTCCAGGTGCCATCCACGGTGGCCAACCATAGTTCGTGGGTTGGACCACGGACCATAGGTGGGTCCATAGAGATGGCCACCCAAACACCATTGGGCCAGGTCCACGACTTGACTAACAGACCGTAGGTGGGTCCACGGTCTATGGTCCAGGGGTCCGTTGGTCAATGCTAATCTCTATGACCATGAACAACAAAAGCCAAGACGGACCGTAAGTCCATCCACGGTCCATCAGTCGTAGTCTCGTAGGTTAGGTCTGGACGGTTATTTTAAAGGCATATTGGTTGTTTTCGGTTTTAATTAAATTAATGTGGTGTCCGTTTGCATATGGGTCACTATGTTATGAAGTTGATTTTCTTAGAGTGTTGCTAGCTATGCCTTCCATGATGTGAAATTGACTTGAGGCGGATGACCAAAGTCTTGGCTAGGGTTAAGGGGAGGACACTAAAGAAAGTATTCCTCTTTCATCATTATGCTTATTATATCTTAGTTATGCATAGGCCTTATGTCTTATGTTGACTAATGCTTATGTTTATGCTGTTTATGCTAGCCATCATATTTAGTACTTGATTGTACTAATGCATACGGTTGCCTACATTCTTATCAATTGTAGGGTCTGATGTTTGCGTAATCACGACACAACTTCCAATTCAAGTGTCTACGATCGTACAATAGTAAAGTAACCCAACCAAGGGTTGGGGTAGAGTCCCAAGGGAGTGGTTTAGAGAATTAATACAAAAATAAAATTTAGTTCTAATTAGTCATAGCTATAAACATTATCGAATATAAACATACTAAATCTAAAAGGGTGATGCAAGCGTAAATTATCAATGAGGGGTTTTGTATCGATTAACAACTAAACACAACAAAAATATATGAAAACGAGATAGAGATACGAGATTCTTGGGATGTGATAGGAATACGGGATAGACTAAATTATTCGGTACATGCTTTTGATAGTAAATTGTTGAGTATTTGTGACTAGGCTAGACTATAGTCGGGGTAAATTCTCTCTCGAGCAATTTACCCCGAATCAACTCGGTTTCTCTCGAACACCGAGTTGCCACATTAAGTACAACTTCCGCCTTAGTCTATTCACTCTCTCGAGCTGAATGTGTGGGAGAAGGACAATGATTCACTCTCTCGAGCTAAACCCATGTCGACCCAATACCACTGGATATCAATTTAGTAGTCTTAGTTTTACGACTTCTCTCTCAAGCAAGCCAAAAATAGTAAGATGATATCGTATTTGCAATTACAATTCCATTAAGTTCATACACAACTACTAGACGAAATCACATCTAAACAACAAATAAACCGTCAACAAGCGAGACCCAACAGATAATCTAACCCATATTCACAAAATCACACCCCAAGAATTAGGGTTTTAGCTAGACATGTAAACGAGATAAAAATAGATACCAAAAGGTGTAACCATCAAATGGGTACAATAAATAGTCTTTAAAAACGTCAAGGATGAAGATTCTTGAAGACCCATGTCCAATTTATTGGAGTTGAAACCCTTTGAATCTTCAAGCTTTTAGAACAAAGTCTCTAAAATCCTCTAAATCTTAAACTCTCTAAAAACTGTAAAAAGTTCAAATAATAATAATGAAATGATACTAAACTAGAACTTTAAACAAGTATTTATAGTGTTTGAAAATTTGTGTTGCAGAGGACCTTTCGGAAAAGTTAGTCGGGATCGTCGATACACTCGTCGATCCACCGTTTGGTCGATTTCATCGCCTTTCTGCTTTAACCTTTAGCCTCCTCGCATTTTGAGTCATTGGGCGATATGGTACTGCTTTGCGGAACTGCTCGGTGAAGCACCGACTGCTCCATTTCATCGCCAACTTGTCCTTTTCTTTCAGGGCTCAACACACTGCAACAAAAGGCGATTCCCAAGATGATCGGCGACTCACCAACTGGGTTCGGTGATCTTCAGGCCTTAATTTCTTCGTTCTTTTCAGCCGCCTTGTTCCTTCTTGCCAAGTAGTGTCAATGCTTTGCCTCAAACTCCAAATACCTAAAACTTAAGAATTTTCATCAGATATTGAGACAAAATATGCATTTGAGGACACTAATTCTATCAAAATATAGCCATAAATGAGTCCAATTTGTGGACTCATCAACACCCCCAACTTAAACTTTTGTTTGTCCTCAAGCAAACTCAAGTTCAGTAGCTCAAAAGGGATATCTTGAACAGTTCTACACAAGACTCAATCATGAATGCACATAACAAGACTCACTTTACTCATACAAAGATCAATTGTGCACTCAAAGATTCAAGTTGTGAGTCTCCATTATCAAAGAATCTCATGCTCACAATACTTGCTTAATTTGAAAGTTCAAGCTCAACCAAAGTGTTCAAATGCCCTCACAAAAAGAATGATTCTATTCACACAATAATTCACAATTCAAAGCTTCAGAATCAAATGCAACGGTCACACTTAAAAAGAAGAACACAATGCATGCTTTCACCCATAGGTTTGCCCGTATTTTCCAATCGACATTTGCTTCAGCTCACTCCAGATAAAAAATGTCTTTTCAAGACTTGTAACAGGTCTAAGTGCAAAGGTATGGTTATTTAGGCTCAGTGACTTTTATCCTCGTTAAATATGGTTCTTTCAACACTCCATTTCCTCTTATTTCATCATTTTCTTTAGTGCTCATAAGTCATCCCATTATTCACTTCCATGGATTGTTCGGAACCCCCTTTCTTTTGCACTTTATTCCATGACTTTTTTTTTGGAGGGGTTTCATTTTTCTCAAAACCAAGGGTTAAATGACACTTTTCTTGCAGTTCTTGACTTGCCTTCTCTTTTCACCACGCCTCCAACTTAGTCTTTTGGCCTAAGTTGGCTATTCAATCAACAACAAATAAAGAGGATTATAGGTAGTGGATTAAGGGAGGTCATGTTTTCATCAAGTTTCTTCCAAATAAAGGTAAGATTCAAGGGGTGTTCAAAAGATGTTCACAAACTCATAAGATAGGCCACAAAAGATGTATATGTCAACTTGGCTCACACTCTTCGAAGTTGCCTAAGATCATATCAAGAGATAGCCTTACTTAGTCGACTGGACCAACGGGGAAAATTCTAGGTGTTTGTCATGCATTGTTCACAGTAAGCTCATCACACAAGGAATTGACACCAAAGTCAAACAAGACTCCACACTTTCACTAGTGTGCAATGTTCATCACAAGAGACTCAATTCGATAATTGGCTAGTCACAACGAGATGCCAAGAGTTCAGATATTGTCTATGCAACTTTATTTTGCCTCATCGTAGCCGCACATTCATGTTTGTTCGATTATGAGCACTATTCAAGTCATCGGTATTGATCGTGACTGATACTCAAATTTGCGAGGGAATAGCCACATTCAACACATACAAGAGGTGGCAATTTTTTTTGGAAGTGTCAAAAATCATTTTAAATTTAAAATCAAGGAGCCATAAGCTCAAACCTTCCACAAAAAGCAGTGTATAACAAAATTTAAGCTAAAAACCCTATATATAAATAAAATAAGAGTTATAATCAGCACACAAAAGGTGGGCCTCACCCCACCACAAATAAAAACCATTTGTCCTCAAATGCAAAAGAGGTAAAATATCCAAATGGGAAAGAAAGTAAGACAGAGAGGGAGGTAAAGGAAGGATTATGTCTATGCAGTCTCTCCATCTGTCTGGGCCTTAGTGCCCGGTGCAGCAGTTTGTACTTGGGCATTAGTTCCCAAGGTCACCTCAGGAGGAACAGTATTACTAGATCCACTAGGAGCTGCCACATGTGTATCTGCCAAAAAGTTTCGCACAGCTGCATAGAATCCCCGGGCCCATGAAGGAATAGGGGGGTTTCAGGGAGTAGTCTCCCTGTCAGAAATGGGCCTCTTGCCCTTGCCTTTGTCTCCAGGTGGAGGTTCTTGTCTTCCTTTATTGGGAGGATTTGACTTCACTTAATTTATTTTGAAATTTTGTGCTCTTATCTTTAGGGGTGGCATGTTTCTTCCTGCAACTTTAGGTCTGGCCATGTCTGCAAAACATTGAGAAAAAGTTAGAAAATATTCAAACAAAAATACAGAGAATTAGTTGCAGACAGACTCGCCGAACCGGTCGGTGAGTCGCCGAATCGCTTTGGCGAGCTAGATCTAGCTTGCTAAAAGGATTGGCTCAACGATGGGAATGGCCTTTCAGCGAATCGTCGATATCTTTCGGTGAGCAAGGGAAAGCCCGCCAAAATTTACAGTGCAATAAGACTATAGGAGTGCTGACAAAAAGCGATCAAGAAGACTTTCGGCGAGTCGCTGAGTGCGTTCGGTGACTTCAGGCTTCTCGCCAAAAGTTATAGAACCCAACAACACATAGAGAATGAAATTAAAGGCGAGATGGGGGATTTTGGCGAACCACCGAGTGGTTCAGTGAGGTCGACCCAGCTCGCCAAATGACCCAACGTACCTACTTTCAACCTAAATTCTTGAATTCTATCCTGCAACTCTTGAAAAAAAATCAAAGCATGCACTAGTCAAATTAAAAGCAAGACCCATAACACCCATTACCCCGGGATACTTAGAATTCTCCCAGTTTTGCCAAATTTGGCCAGTTGACGATCTTTGCCTTTAAGAATGGCGTCACCCTTTCTATTGTAGGGAAAATTACGTCATTTCGCACAAATACGAGCTACTCAGACTTTACCCAACTAACATAAACAACATGCAAGCACAACCCCACAAAATTTAATTCATTTTAAAGCACAAAAATATGGGATTTTAATATTATACACAATACGGGCAAGATAGTCAAACTAAAACAGGCAATCAAACAAACTAATCCTATCAGAGAGGCCCAACGCACTTCAATGAAGATAATTTTGTTGCAAATGAGTACAAAGTTCTTAAAAATATACTCGAGGTTTGGAAACCAACCTTAATGCCGATTAAGATAAGATTAAAATGCTAGGCGGCAATGTAATCCAAATCCGAGCACGAATAAATGACTAAACTACTATAGAAATGCAAAAATATAGAAACTAAAGCGTGGGTGTGAGTTTGTGAAGTTCAAAAGTGAGGAAAAGTGAAAGAGTTAGAAATTTAAACCTTTGGCATTTTAAAAACCGTCCAGTTATCGCCTATTCGGTGATATTAGTCGTGCTTGCTGACCAACTAAGCAATACACCGAGCGGTCACTTACCTCACCGAGTTTTACAGGACCTTCAGAAAATCTGGGGGTCCAAACCGCGCACTAGATCGTGATCACCGACCTGGTTGGCAATTCACCAATAATTTCCGGGGCTCACCGAGTTTTACGGACTCCACTTTGAAATTGTCTTGAGTCCAACGGCAGTCTAGGTTAGGGTCGCCAACCTTTTCGGCGATACACCAACTGGACCTTTAGCTCGTCAATCTGCACTTTTCAAACACTTTCCTCACTTTGTCCTGCACGTTCAACACATCATTATTTCAAACTTAAAAAGAAAGAAAAATAAAACTTTGGTTGCCTCCCAAGCAGCGCCTTAGTTAATGTCGTGGCATGACGCAAGTCCTCAATCAAACTTCATTCATTGGGTTTTCCATAGTGTCACTAGGAAACCCCCCTTGTTGTCTCGGGACCTCAAATATTGCATTCCCATCAGCTGGAGGTAGGCAAATTGCACCCATTTCTCCAGATTGGGTTGGTTTGCAAACACTATTAATATCATCGATACCATATTGATGACCTTCCATGCTACGATTCACCTTTTCCTCACTCATTTCCTCTGCTTAAAACAGTAACACACAAAACAATACTAAAAATAAAGTAAGTATCACTATAAATAATAAGAACAAAATTTAACTTAACTAAAAATTCTCAAGTAACACTACTCCCCGACAGTGGCGCCATTTTGATGTTTGCTTAATCAAGACACAACTTGCAATTCAAGTGTCTACAATCGTACAATAGTAAAGTAACCCAACCAAGGGTTGGGGTCGAGTCCAAAGGGAGTGGTTTTGAGAATTAATAGAAAAATAAAATTTAGTTCTGTTATTCATAGCTATAGACATTATCGAATATAAACATACTAAATATAAAGGGGTGATGTAAGCATCAATTATCAATGGGGGTTTTTGTATTGATTAACAACTAAAAACAGTAAAACTATACGAAAATGAGATAGAGAGACGAGATTCTTGGGATGTGAGAGGAATATGGGACAAACTAAATTATCGAGTACATGCTTTTGATAGTAAATTTTTGTGTATTTGTGTCTAGGCAAGACTATAATGGGGGTAAATTCTCTCTCGAGCAACTTACCCGAATCAACTTGGTTTCTCTCAAACACCGAGTTGCCACATTAGGCACAACCTCCGTCTTAGCCCATTCACTCTCTCGAGCTGAACGTGTGGGAGAAGAACTAGGATTCACTCTCTCAAGCCGAACCCATGTCGACCCAATACCACCGGCTATCAATTTAGTAGTCTTACTTTTACGACCTCTCTCTCAAGCAAGCCAAAAACACTAAGATGAAATAATATTTACAACTACAATTCCATTAAGTTCATACACAACTACTAAACTAAACCACATCTAAACAACAAATAAACCATCAACAAGCAAGACCCAACAAATAATCTAACCAATATTCACAAAATCACATCCAAAGAATTGGGGTTTTATCTAGACATGTAAAAGATATAAAAATCGATACCAAAATATGTTACTATCACATGGGTACGATAAATAAAGTCTTTAAACACGTCAAGGATGAAGATTCTTGAAGACCCACGTCCAATTTCTTTGAGTTGAAACCCTTTGAATCTTCAAGGTTTAGAACAAAGTCTCCAAACCCTCTAAAACCTAAACTCTCTAAAAACTGTAAAAAGTTCAAATAATATTAGTGATATGATACTAAGCTAGAATTTTAAACATGTATTTATAGTGTTTGAAAATTTGTGATGTAGAGGGCCTTTCGGTGAAGTTAGTCGGGATTGCCGATACACTCGGCGATCCGCCATTTGGTCGATTTCATCGCCTTCCTGCTTAAACCTTCAACCTCCTCGCATTTTGATTCATTGGGTGATATGGTACTGCTTCGCAGAACTACTCGGCGATGCGCCGACTACTTGATATACCGTGAGTTTACAGTATTTCTAATACATTTCACTTACAAGTTGTGTGTGTCTAGGGCATTTTCGTATTTTTTTTTTTGTGTTTTTATCATATTTTGCAGGAAAGATGTTCAGGCGTGGAATTTAAGAGACAGCTGAAATAAATACAGAAAATGGCATCTACGGAGGTGATCTACGGACCGTAGGTCCATTGACGCTCAGTAGATGGTGGTCGTATATCAACAGCCAAATCATGGAGGCAAATAAGGGAAATCTGACCAAGTGTGGAACCACGATGGCCATTGACGGTCCGTAGATAGATCTACGGACCGTACTATTGATCCGTAGATGGATACTGCGAGGGTTCCAGTACCTGATTTGTGAAGATTCTAAGTGTGGGGATTGACGGGCCGTAGATCGATCTACGGTCCGTACTGCACATTCGTCGTTTGCTTCAGAGAAGCTGGATTTTGGAAGCTGAAATATTTTCCAAGTCTTGGCTGATGGAAGGGACTCACGGACCATAGATCCATCGACGGTCCGTGAGTCAGTCTCGTGGAATGAAGACGCGTGCCTGAATGAAACTTTTCTTATTTTGTTTCCCTTTTAATTTAGGACTTTTTTCTATAAATAGGGCATCTAAATCTCATTTTTGGGGGTGAGACATTATTATTCTATTCTAGTTCTTGACTTGGGAGATTAACTTGCAACTTTAGCAATTCTTAATTTTCTAAGCTCGTTTTGAAGATTTTGGTATTGCAATTCAAGTTGAATTTTTGGGTTTATTATTCTTCTTACGTAAGTTCATAATTCTTTCATCTAAAACAATGAATTGTGTTCATATGATTATGGATAACTAAACTCCACAACTAGGGTTGTGGGAACCATGAGCGATTAACAAAGTATGAATAGTAAATAAGCAATTCTTGAATAGTGCTTTGCATGCATTGA
>JAJOOO010002497.1:0-19921 GCA_029582685.1 Solanum piurae
CTATGTTGATAATTCTTTTCTTGTTGATTACCTCCTTGGTCCGGCAAGTAGCAACAAGGCGAGTTCTAACGTTGTGCACCGTTAAAAAGACTTTTAAATGAAAGAATTATCAATGCATGCAAATCACTATTCAAGAATTGCTTATTTACTATTCATACTTTGTTAATTGCTCATGGTTCCCATAACCCTAGTTACGGAGTTTAGTTACCCATAATCATATGAACACAATTCATTGTTTTAGATGAAAGAATTATGAACTTACGTAGGAAGAATAACAAACCCAGAAATTCAACTAAAAAAATCTTCAAAACGATCTTAAGAAATTAATAATTGCTAATCTTGTACGTAAATCTCCCAAGTCAAGAACTAGAATCACAATAATAAAATCCAACCCCTCAAAATGAGGTTTACATACCCTATTTATAGAAAACAAGTCCTAAATAAAAGGGAAACAAAATAAGGAAAGTTTGTTCAGGCACACGTCTTCATTCCACGAGACTGACTCACGGACCGTCAATGGATCTACGGTCCGTGAGTCCCTTCCGTCAGCCAGGATTTAGAAAATATTTCAGCCTCCAAAAATCAGCTTCTCTGAAGCAAACGATGGAATTACAGTACGGACCGTAAATTGATCTATGTCCGTCAATCCCCCTTCGTAGCTCCATACTTGGAATCTTCAAAAATCAGGTACTGGAACCCTCGCAATATCAATCTACGGACCGTCAATGGTCACCGTGATTCCACACTTGGTCAGATTTCCCTGATTTGTCATCCATGCCTTGCCTGCTGATCTACGGAGCGTCAATGGACCTACGGTTCGTAGATCACCTCCGTAGATGCCATTTTCTGCATTTCTTTCAGCTGTCTCTTTACTTCCATGCCTAAACCTCTTTTCTGCATTTCTTTCAGCTGTCTCTTTACTTCCACGCCTAAACCTCTTTCCTGCAAAATATGATACAAACACATAAAAACCAATACAAAAAGTCCCTAGACACACACAACTTGTAAGTGAAATGTATTAGAAATATCGTAAACTCACGGTATATCACCTATCCCGACATCCCTCCTTGTTTTAAAGGCTTTATAGACAGTTAGTAGTCATATGTCTTTACATTATCATTCATATGTTGAGACTTGAGTTGCCATTTTGGCCACGTTGAATGTTGACTATTAAACATTCTGAGTTATTTCACTAAAATTATTTGGGTAAGTTCATTTTGATCATAGTAAGCATGTTTAGAGTCTTCCGCTGAGTCAGTAAGCCAGGCCAAGGGTTTGCTTGAGGCTAGCAATGGTCTTCGAGTGCCAATCCCACCTAGGGTATAGGCTCGGGGCATGACATTAAAAATAGTGAATATATGAAATGAGGAAAAATCGAACTAGTCTGAATATATATATAATATAGTGAAAGTCTAGTGATGATTGAAAACACCACTTAACAACTCAAGATGAATCTACTACTATGTCTGAAAAGCCTCTAACTGAGTTGAGTTGCTGGGACATGCCCCCAACTAACTCTATCAAAAATTGAAAACTGAATATAAAGACTAAAATAAAAAGCATGTTTATTGTCCTCAAAGTATGAGGACTCACCACTGAAGTTGCTGAAATGTGGACCGAGAATCGATCTAAGCGCGATCTGAATGCTGAGTACCTGAGCCTACATCATAAAAAGATGTAGCCCAAAGTATGCGACAGTACTTGAAATGTACTGAGCATGCAGGATATAGATATAAAGTTGAACAAATATATATAATCTGAATAAGCATAACTGAGCAGGAATGTAAATACTGAAACATACTGAAAAGCTAAACTGAATGCAATGACCAAGTGCTAATCATGAACATGACATGCTAACTGAATGTTGAAGTATATACTGAAAATTTGGTCAAGTGCACTAGAAGTCTGACTGTGGGAGCTACTATTAACCGACATAAATCATATGAGCTAAACGTGGAGTCCGATGTATACGCCCCATTGAGAGGACCCAATATACCTTACCAGGGGTATAAAGGCTTGACTGTCGTGATCACTAATTTTGATGCCCAACAAAGAGGACTTATAATCCTATGGGGGCACGTAGTTTTGGGACTATGAGGATACGCTGAACCCTAGTCCAACTCGGTGCTAAGTCTACTCCCAACTGAATATGTATATGACTGAAATGTAACTGAAATACTGAATAACTCAAAATACTGACATGCAATCTAAGAAGGCGACATTTATATACTGATAATGTAACATTCAAAATTTGGAGTATGATTATCTGTTTATCTGACCTAGCAATTATAATTCATGAATTAAGAAAATTTATACAACTAAGGTTCTGAGTTTCATGCAAGGAACTAAACAAACTTTCCAAGAACCAAGCTAATTCGATTTAGGAAACTACAATAGCTAAATCACAACAATAATCCAAGGTTTTTGAAACTCTAGGTCTAAACAAGATATGGAGAATCAAGGAACTGACTGAATTTTAGGGACCTAGGGGATGAAAGGAACCCACTAGTGAAATCCCACATACCTGGTGATGAAATCTATGGAGAAATCCTTTGATTTCGGGCTGAAACTTGAAGAAAACCTGTTGCGTGTTCTTGGGAAACTGGCGTCTTTTTTTTTTTTTTTGCTCTAAGTTTTGGATGATTTTTGGGGAATGAGGGTTCTGAGTAAGTCTGACTAAGTTATTAGGCTTAGACTGACTAAAATGACATAGTTTAGACATTAAACAATGTAATAAGGGCCCCAACGCATATGAAAAAGACCTAAATGAGCCTAACTTAAAAGTTGACGAAGGCCATCCATGGAGGGACCTATGGACCGTCGTTTGGACTACCAACGATCGTCTGTGATCGTGGTTCATGGTCTGTCTGACAGGGCTTCACTAAAATGAGCATAAAAGTTTACTCCGAGATGTGATTTTAGCAAACTCGATGGCGTTGGAAAGAGGATTCAATTATCTTTAATTTGATAGGTCATGGGACACCTAATTCTAGGGGAGGGCATAAACACCGAGAAACCGAAACACTGAACCGAACTAAATTATATTGGTATTTTGGTTTTGGTATTTCAGTTTTTGGTTCGGTATTCGGTATATATTTTTGTATTTTTTCATATTTTGATTCGGTTTTCGGTATTTGATTTTGTACTATTTGGTATTTCGGTTTACCAAAATATATTATATTATATTTATAATATTTTATTAATATCAAATAATAAATAATAGGCAAAAATCAATTGGGTCAAACTTTACCCTTTTACTTTTCTAATTTCTTAGCAGTCAGCAGAATTGGAAATTAGGAATAGGCATAGCACTTAGCAGCCGCACATTCTGATTCCAATTTCCACGTTCCAACTTACCACCTTTCCACGTCTTCCGGCGATCGGCAATCACCAACAAGCCAATGAATGACTAACCAGTACGCACCACGCAACAACGATCGCCGACCAACATCACGCAGTAGCCGGCGACCACCAGCTACCGGCGTGGCGGCGACCACCATCATGTATTGTCAATATTTCTTCTTTCATTTTAAGTTACAAAGTTTCAAAATGAATATTTCTTTTTCCATTTATTTTTCTTTTTGATTTTTGCTTTTGTTACTACTTACTTAGTTAGTGTGTAAATTCATTGTGAAATATATTTTTTATATAGATGGCTGAACAAAATCAATTAAATGTGGGTATGGCTGATCAAAGTTGAATAAGTATGGTTGATTCTACAAATAATACACCTACTAATAGCAATGATGCGTCAATTGGCACTGAGGAAACAAAAAAAAAGAAAAGAAATGGATCCTAGATCTCCTGTTTGGCAACACTTTGATTTTTTTTTTGAAAATGGTGTATTAGTTAAAGCAAAATGTTTACATTGTAAACAATACTATGCTGCTAATACAACTAGAAATGGAACAAGTGGACTGAGACAACATTTGACTAACCGATGTAAAGTGTATAAACCCCTGCCTGTTGCACCTGTAATTCAAAAATTGTTAAATATTCAAAGTAACAGTTCTTCGATAGAGACTTGGAAATTTAAGCACGAGGTAGCTAGGAGAGCTTTAGTTGAGATGATAATTTTGGATGAACTACCTTTTAGTTTTGTTGAAAAAGAAGGCTTCAAGAAGTTTATGAGTAAAGTCCAACCTTTGTTTTGGATTCCTTCTCGTAGAACCATAACAAGGGATTCTTATGAAGTTTATGGTGAATTGAGAATATATTTGAAAAAGTCTTTTAGGGAAATACAACCAAGAATTTGTCTCACAACAGCCACTTGAACTTCGGTGCAAAGAATCAATTATATGTGTTTGACTGCCCACTTTATTGATAGGGACTGAGTGCTTCATAAAAGAATATTGAATTTTTGTCCTATCACTAGTCATAAATGTGAGCATTTGGCTGAGTGTATTAGTAATTGTTTACTTGATTGGAATTTGGACAATGTCTTTACTGTTACGGTTGATAATGCCTCTTCAAATGATGTGGCGGTTTTAGAGTTGTCCAAAAAATTAGATATGTGGGGAACTAATATGATGGATGGTAAGCATCTTCATATGAGATGTATGGCTCACATACTTAATTTAATTGTGCAAGATGGTTTGAAAGAAATTGGTCCTTCTATCAAACGAGTGAGACAAATGGTGAAATATATTAGATCATCTTCTACAAGGACAAGAAACTTCTTGAAATGTGTTGAAATGCAAAAGATAGAAAGTGATAAAATATTGTCTTTAGATGTGCCTACTAGGTGGAATTCCACCTATTTGATGTTGGACACGACAAAAAAGTTTGTGAAAGCTTTTGAGAGGTTTGATCTTTATGATGGTAATTTTAATTATTTTCTTGCTACTGATGTTTATAAAGATGGAAGTATTGCAGGTTCAATTCAAAATGAGGATTGGACTAATGTGAGGAATGTCATAAAGTTTCTTGAAAAAATTTATGAGCTCACATTGAAAGTTTCAGGTTCACGGTATGTTACTTATAATGTTCATTTTGAGGATATATGTGACCTTGATGCATATTTGAAAGTATGTATGACAAGTGATGAAGTTGATTTGAGTAAAATGGCTTCGGCGATGAAAGAAAAGTTCAAGAAATATTGGGGTACTCCTGAGAAGATGAACAAAATACTTTTTATTGCTTCTGTTTTGGATCCTCGCAATAAATTTGTGTATGTTAGTTTTTCTCTTGAAGAATTACTTGGGGAAGAAAAGGGAAAGATGGTGAATAATGAAGTAGAAGCTTACTTGAAAAAATTATTTGCGATCTATGCAAGTAAGTATGCAAAAGGTTCTAAAAATCAATCATCTTCATATGACTTATCTGATTCATCTACTTGTTGTCTTTCTCAAAATGTGAAAACAAATTCTTTGAGAACTAAGTTTTACATAAAGAAACAAAAGGAAGATTCTGGAAGTTTAGGTGTTAAATCTGAGTTGGATAGATATCTTCTTGAAGACCAAGAGCCTGAATCTGAGGATTTTGATATTTTGATTTGGTGGAAAGTTAATTCTCCTAGATTTCCTGTACTTTCACAGTTGGCTCGAGATGTATTGGCTATTCCTATGTCGAGTGTGGCATCGGAATGTGCATTTAGCACCGATGGTCATATTCTTGATCCCTTTAGAAGTTCATTGACTCCCAAATGTGTGCAATGCCTTATTTGTGTCCAAGATTGGCTTAGACAAGAAACTAAGCCTATTTGTGTTGAAGAAAGTTTGGAGGTTCTTGAAAAAATTGAACTTGGTAAGACTTTTTATTTTTTTATTTGTTTTTGGAAAATAAAATACTTATTGTGTTGTATGACATATTTGATTTTCTTATTTATAGAGATGACAAATAGTGGAAGAAACTCTTCCATTGTTGATCTATGATTGACTTGCAAGTCTCGAGTATTTAATAGTGGTGAGTTCAATACGTCATTTATTTAATCATATCATTTTTTTAATCTTAAAAGTAGTATTCTAACATTTGATTTTATCTTAAAAGGTCCAAGAGTCAAGACAATGGAGAAAGATGTAAAGTACTAAGTTTTGTTAGTATTTTTGTTGGCACTTGAGACTTGAAAGTGATCTCATGGAAGAAAGTCAAGAAACTACATTGTTGCTCATTTTTTGTTATTTTTTATTGTTGGCATTTGAAAGTGATCTCATGGAAGAAGGCAAGAAGCTACATTGTTTGTTGCTCATTATTGTTGTTTGTTATTGTTGGCACTTGAAACTTGAAAGTGGTCTCATGAAAGAAACTACATTGGTGCATTATTGTTACTTGTTAAATTATTATTATGTTGTGGTGTAATGGCATGATCAATTGATCATTATATTTGTGAAGTGTAGTGAAGTTTAATCACTTATTAAATTGTTGCTTGTTAGTACAATGCACTTTTGTTAATTAAAAACTTGTGGCGTACTGGCGTTAATGCCTAATGCCTAATGGCAATTTATGGGCATCTTACATTTTACAGTTACAAGTATACTTCTTTGAGGTGGGCTCTTGATGTTTCAGCTTATAACATTAATTTATAGCAGCAGTGGTACATATATATGTAATAATATTTCGTTTATAGCAGCAGTGGCACAAGTGTGAAATGTACATGTTTCAACTTTCAGCTATAGGGCATTTTACAGAATATTGTAGCTGATATGACATAGCAATGAAACTATTTTTAACCTATTAAACTGAAAAATCAAACAAAAAATTTGTATAATTTTAAATTTTTAAAAGCCCACTAAGCAGGCCCATAACAAAAAAAATGAACTAACAAAAACCGAATCGAAATAAAAAAAATTGAACCAAACCGAAATAATTTGGTTTGGTGTTCGGTACACGTTGTACAAGAACTGAAAACTGAAAAAAAAAACAAAAACCGAAACCGAACCGAATAAGCGAATGCCCAGCCTTACCTAATTCATTATGTGCTAAAAGATATAACTGTTTATATTTGACCCAACAACCATTTCCCTCCAATTGGTTGCTGACCCTCACCTATGGTCCGTAGGTCCAACTATTGACCGTATTGGTCGACCGTGGATGGGATCAAATATTATCAACATTTGTTGCCCAACGAAGGACCCCCATCTATGGACTGTGTGTCAGACCACGGACCGTCGGTGGCTTCCGTGGTTCTGGCTTCAGGTCCTGGAAAGCTGAATTTTTCTATCTTCTCAAAATCTGAGGTGCTACATCTTCTTCTCTCTATGATTGGCGAGCTTTTTACTTTTAAGCTTTGATATACCTTTACGTCAACCACTATGAACGTACATAGTTTCCTAAAACAGTTAGTTGTGACATAGATAATAGATTTCTCTTCATACCTGAAATATGGCAGACATTCTGAACTTCCACTTCTCTCGATCTATGATATGGTACGAACACCATCTTGCTAATATGAGTTATTGGTATTCTTAAATTATTTATCGTCACCACTTCTCGATTACCTTTAGATTTACTCATGTTGATAATTTGTTTCTCAGCACTAGTCATGGGATTGGAACATCTCGAATCAACGATTCAATCTTGTTCATAATCATTTTGTTTCTCACTTATTGTTGCAAGTTCAATGTCCTTCTTTTTTTGATAGAGTGACAAGTGAACAGCTCTTCTTGTTGATTATTTTTTTCAACGGTATAAAAAGTCTCAAAAATCCAAGCTTCTTCTTCTTCTTTTTTGTTTTCGGTAGAAGTAGCTACATTACCTTCAGCTTTCGTATACTAGTAATCTCTGGCATAATGTCCTTTCTTTCCAAAATTATAACACTTCTCTGTTTGGCATTTGTTGAAGCCTTGGTTTGCCTGGTTGTCATGTCGTTCACTTCTTTGATGATGATTCTTCTGGCTCCCCCTGGACGTAAGCTTCTCTTCTCGTCCCTGTTTTGAAATACTTGTTTTTTTCTTGAAGAGGGTTTTATCTTCATTATCTTCATCTTTAAGAATACTTGATAATGGCTTCTCCAAGTCTTCTTCATTTCCCAACAAATTTTCTAACTCAGATAAAGTTGGTTCAGTGGCCCAACCCGTGTGACTGTAATTATGCCTTTGTACTCTGGCCTTTGACCATGAATAATGATTCTCCTTATTTTTGTCTCTGTGATAATATTCTCTGGGTCTAATTTTGATATTTCATCAGATAGAGATTTTACCTTTGAGAAATATTGGTTGACCGTCATATTCCGTTGAGAGATTGACAAAAGCTCATTTTCAAGCCTTTGTAATTTCGTATCATTCTTCTTTGTAAAAAATGTTGCCAATGTGTCCCAAACTTCTTTGGGTGTCTTTGCATTTTTAATCCATTGTAAGAACTCATCCTCGATGGTTATAGTGAGAGCATACATGGCCTTTCCAGCTTTGACCTTCAACCCTTTTGTTGCTTCAGTATCTGTTGGTGGTGTGGTGTCTGATCCACTGATGATATCCCATAATTTATGGACGAGAAAGTAATATTGTATTCTTGTGCTCCATGATCCGTAGTTGCTTGCGTTGAGCTTCTTAACGTTGTTGAGAGTGCTTGTAAAATTCACCATTGATAAGTGTCTCACGACTTGTAGCCTTTGACAATAACTTGTAGGATCTTCTTTGAGTTCATGCCTCGCACTTATCCACCAAGCTCTGATACCACTTGTTGGATATTATTTGTGGAGACGGACGCAATCAATTTCTCACAAATTGAATTTTATTATATCAAAGTAAGGACCCATTTTGGTCTTACAATCTTGACCACACTTTTTTCTTGCTTCAACAACACTCTTTACTTGAGCACTCACTTTTATTTTCTGGCTTGCTTTCTTACATGGTTGGTTACTTGGTAACATATCAAATGAACCACCTTAATTATTTACAGGAGGTGATGGAATAATCTAGAGAGATACATACTACTCTCTTCTAGAATATTCCTAGCTATCTTTTTCTTGAACTACCTTTTCTAGAACATTACTAGACTATTCTACTTATTTTAGAGATCTTCCTTCAAATCTCTACAATTATTGAATATTCTAGATTTCTCTTCACTTATCTTAAATAAGTAGTTAAGTTGGTGATGAATTTTTAACAGTGTCCTTAAGAAATTTAATCTTCTCAAGTACCAGAGGTTGTAGATTAATTTCTCTAAAAATAAAATGGATTAACGATTAAATAAGTAGCGGTATCTCAAACTTCGATAATTTCAACAAACACAAAAAGACAACAATGAGATCACACACACAGACACGATTGATTGATTTTGTTTGTACGAAATGTATGCAGAAGAAGGGAAAAATTCGTACAAAAAATGAGAGAAAACCTCTCTATTTATAGCCAACAATGTGTTAATTGTTCCTTATCGGAAAAGTCACAACTCCTTGGAAAAGATACAACCTTTCAGAAAGGTTACAACCTGTAACGACCGGGTTCCGTCGTTATAGAAATACCAATGGGAAAAAATTTGGGATCGGGAAACTTTTTTGTAGTATTTAAATTTTCCCAGCCTAGTCCAGATTTGAATGAAATTAGAGTGTTTAAGGTGTAGGTTATGGTAACAATCAGGTGAGTTAATTTTTATTTTGATTACATAAGTAGTTGGATAACTTGTTAAGGAATCCGTACGACTTTATGGAATTGAATTCGGGTGAGTAGAACTCCATGAATCGATCTTAGCGTGAAAGGTATTTTCTGAACGTTGTTAGTTAGAGGTGTGCTGTGAAGTGGGGATTTTGTAATTCTTTAAATAGCTCACTGGTTCGTGCAAGCCACCTTGGCGGGAGGTTTTCCCGCTCTAGAAGGGCCGCTACAACGGGGTGATGGTTGTTGTGACGGGTTCGACGTGACTTAGTGTCGTAAATAAACCCCTAAATGACCTCATTCTGCACTTTTTGATTTTTAGAGCTAAATAACGGGCCCCAGGCGACTCTTAACAATTTTCCACCATTCTTGAGGCTAAAGGTAAGATGTTAACTCCCCGAATCCATTTTTCGATCCGTAGAACATAATCTAACTGGTAAATATCGATGGGGGAGGGTTTTGATCTAGAATCTATGGTTGAAACAACCCTAATTGAGATAATTGGGATCATGGGTTTGATCTAGGGTTCATAGAATTGTTAGTAATTCGGGTAACTAGTGATTATTTATTGATTCTCATATTGTATTGATTGTTTGTAGACCAAAAACAAGCGGAACGAATTCGGAAAAGGAAGGATCAAGTTTCTTAGGGTTTCAAGCTTGTTTCGAGGTAGGTGATCATTGTGATTCTATGATTGTGTGATGTATGTTTGTTCTTGCTTCATTATGATCCATGTATGTATATGAATGTTGCATTATTGATCAGACTTGTTGTAAATGAGATAGATGAATGATGGTTACCATGAAATGATGACTTAATTGTATGATCTTGGGGATATACTTGTGATTGTGATTGTTATTGTGAGTGTGGTGTGTTGAATGGATCAGTTGCCACGTTCTGGCATAACTAACTTGGATCGGTTGCCACGTTTCAGCATAATTATGGAATCGGTTGCCATATTTCGGCATAATCATTGGATCGGGTACCACGTTCTGATATGCTAATTGTTTGGGTTTGGGTTCCATGAGAGGACCAATGGCTTGTCATAATTGTGTATTTTGAGAAATGTGAAGTTGTTCGTTGTTCGTAAATGTTGATGTTATTGTATATGTTCTATATATACATGTGATTATATTGTTGTATTGACTTATGTATGTTACACTTAGTGGGATAGCCGCATGATCCTACCAGTACACTGTGGTTATGTACTGATACTGCACTTGCTCTTATTTTTGTTGAGTACATGGCATCTTCCGGTGGCTATTGACAGACTTCAGTTAGAAGATCAGTGATCGTCGTTCAAATTCAAGGGTGAGCCAATTCTTTCGGGCTGCCATGAGTTCTCCTTTCGTCTATGTCCACATTCCGGACTTAGACAGTTCTATTAGTTATTAGTGCATTAGTTGGGGTTGCATCCCTTCTTGTTTAGACTTGGTTCATTGTTAGATGTTTTGGTACATTGACTTTCAGGTTCTAGGTTATTACTTCCTTATTGTTAGAATTTTGTTAGAGTTTATGGGAACTCTATTTCTTTCCTTAGTATTTTCCTGTTTTCGTGTACTTAAATGCCTTAGTTTTGGTTTAGTTACTTGGTTTGGGTTGTAGTAGTGGTTCTCCCACCAGACAATTAGTGTGGGTTCCAATCTCGACGGTCTGGGTCATGACAAAGTTGGTATCAGAAACTAGGTTCATTTATCTCGATGTACCAAAATGAGTCTAGTAGAGTCTCGAGGAACGGTACATGAACGCCTTTACTTTTCTTCGAGAGGCTATAGGACTTTAGGAAATCTCTCTGCTTTCTATCGTCTCCTTTTGTTCTATGACTTGATTCCAATTGGTATCTGGCGATTCAAATTGGTATCTAACTTTCTTCACTCTTCTGTCCGCAGATGGTTAATATTATATACAACGGCGTCAGGCTCGTAGCTCCCGTCAATGCTCTAGCTTAGGAATCTGCACCGAGAGGTCACGGTCGAGGCAGGGGTAAATGAAGATCTAGGGGTAGCGATCATAGAAGTGTAGCACATGCTGGGAATGGAGCTCCTATTGAGAATGCTCATGTGAATGAGAACCCTCATGCGCAATATGAAGAGATTGAAGAAGAGAATGTTGATGTTGAGAATGTTGAGGATGTGGGACAAGAGGAAGAGATACAGGCTGAGACTATCGATGTTCCCCCCATAGACCCAATGTTAAATCGACAGATCATGTCATTCTTGAAAGGGTTGGTTGGTCCTAGAGTGCTTCCTTCTGCTCAAGCAACTCAAGCACCTACTAATCCTCTTGTTACTAGAACTACGCCCAAGATGGGTGGAACGGGAGATAATAATGCTTTCTTTCATCCTTTATTGGGTTTTGTTATGACTGGTAATGAGCATGAAATGCTTACTAAATTTTTGAAGCTAAAGCCTCATCTGTTTCTTGGTTCTGAGAATGCGGATGCTTATGAGTTCATCTTAGATTGCTATGAGAGGCTTCATAGTTGGGAATTGTCCATCAGCATGGGGTTGAGTTTGTGTCCTTTCAACGTCAATGTGAGGCTAAGTAGTGGTGGAGAGCTTATATGGAATATAGATCTTCAACTTTACCTCTCCTTACTTGGACTAGTTTCATTCTCTATTTTTGGAGAAATATGTGCCTAGGACTTTGAGGGATCGCAAGAAGGATGAGTTCATGGCTTTGGAGCAAGGTGGTATGATTGTGGCTGTTTATCAGGCCAAGTTCCATGCTTTGTCTAGATATGCTACTCAATTGGTGACTACTGAGAAGGAGATGATCCAGTTGTTTATTAGGGGACTAAATCCTGAGTTGCAAGTAATATCTATTCATATGACTTCTGCAGGGAGGAGCTTTA
This sequence comes from Solanum piurae, assembly GCA_029582685.1. Classification (NCBI taxonomy): domain Eukaryota; kingdom Viridiplantae; phylum Streptophyta; class Magnoliopsida; order Solanales; family Solanaceae; genus Solanum; species Solanum piurae. Next base: position 12,385 of record JAJOOO010002497.1, read on the forward strand.
ATGAGGTAACAGACTATGTTAAGGAAGTGGAGGGGATGAGGTGAGACGATTAAGCTAAGGTATAGGCAAAAAGGGCCAAGAACTCGGGTAATTTTCTAGGTTCTTATTCCAAGGGGTCCGGAAGGCCAACGCTTGCAGCCAAGCCAATTCAGTCCGCCATGACCGCCTCAATAGGTAATTACTTGAGAAATTCACCTCATAATTTGATTCAGGATAGCCAGGGAGTCGCACCTTCAACGGGCAGTAGGCCATCTTTTGATCGTACATGCTACAACTGTGGTGAACTTGGGAATATTAAGAGAGATTGTCCCCACCCTCGTCTGTTAGATTCCATGCAGAAGCAGTCTAGAGCAGTGGTACTTGTGAGAAATGGTAATAATGGTAGAGGACGTCCACAAAGTGGGCAAGGAGGTAATCAATGAGGCCGTAGAGGTAGAGGAAATGGTAATGCAGGCAGAGGTAACACACAACCAGGTAGGGAAGTGGTTGGTCAAGATGATAGGGCTCAGTGTTATGCATTTCCGAGCAAGAATGAGGTAGATGTGTCTGACGCGGTGATCACATGTACTATTATTGTTTGTGATCGAATGACTAATGTGTTATTTGATCCGGGTTCTACTTATTCATATGTATTCGTGAGATTTGCCTCAAAGTTTGATATGATTTGTGATATATTTGATGCCCCTATCCATGTTTCTACCCCAGTTGGAGAGTCTATCATAGTTACTCATATGTATCGTGCTTGTCCTATTTTGTTCATGGGTTTTCAGACTTGGGCTGATTTGGTGATTTTGATATAATCTTAGGCCTGGCTTGGTTGTCCCCCTATTATGTTGTGCTTAATTGTAATGCTAAGTCCGTAACTCTAGAAATTTTGGGAAGAGAAAAGTTAGAGTGGGAAGGGGTGTACAAGCCTAAGCAAGGTAAGATCATATCCTCCATTCGGGCTAGTAAACTGGTAGAGCAGGATTTTTTGGCTTATTTGGCTCATATTAGGGATGTTGAGATTGAGGCTCCATCCATTGGGTCTATTCCTGTGGTGTCAGAATTTAGAGAAGTGTTTCCTAATAACTTGCCTGGTATGCCTCCGGATAGAGATATAGATTTTTGCATTGATTTAGGCATGGTACTCGTCCCATTTCTATCCCTCCATATCGCATGGCTCCGGCAGAATTAAAAGATCTTAAGGTTCAAATCCAAGAGCTTCTTGATAAGGGATTTATTCGTCCTAGTACTTCCCCATGGGGTGCTCCAGTTTTGTTTGTTAAGAAAAATAATGGTAGTATGAGAATGTGTATAGATTATCGGTAATTGAATAGGGTCACTATTCAAAATAAGTATCCCTTGCCTCGAATAGATGATCTTTTTGACCAATTGCAAGGTGCATCAGTTTTCTCTAAGATTGATCTAAGGTCTGGCTACCATCAATTGAAAATTAGGCCTAAGAATATGCCCAAGAAGGCATTTAGAACTCACTATGGGCACTATGAGTTTTTGGTTTGATCAATGCGTCTACAACTTTCATGAGTTTGATGAATGGGGTGTTCAAGCCATTTTTTGATTCTTTTCTCATAGTCTTTATTGATGATATTTTGGTCTATTCTAAAAATGAGGAAGAGCATGCCGACCATCTTCGCATTGTTTTGGGTGTTCTTGGGAAACAAAGGTTGTATGCTAAATTTTCTAAGTGTGAATTTTGGTTGACTTCGGTAGCATTTTTGGGACATGTAGTTTCAAAGGAAGGCGTAATGGTAGATCCTCAAAAGATTGAGGCGGTTAATAATTGGGTTAGGCATAGCTTTGTGGCAAAAGTTAGGAGTTTTGTTGGGCTCGCTTGCTATTATCGTCGATTTGTGAAGAACTTTGCTTCTATTACCACTCACTTGACTAATTTGACCAAAAAGGAGATACCATTTGAATGGACTGAAAAATGTGAGGAGAGCTCTCAAAAGCTCAAGACTCTCTTGACCACCGCACCCATCCTAGCATTATCGATGGAAGGTAAAGATTTTACCGTTTATTATTATGCTTCACATTCTGGTTTGGGTTCTATGTTGATGCAGGATAAGAATGTTATAGCTTATGCATCACGTCAATTAAAGGTAGATGAGAGGAATTATCCAACACATGATTTGGAGTTGACAGCGGTAGTGTTTGCTCTTAAGATCTGGCGGCATTACCTTTATGGTTTTAAGAATGAGGTATTTACTGATCATCGCAGTTTGTAACATGTGTTCACTCAAAAGGGTCTGAATTTGAGACAACGAAGGTGGATGAAGTTACTTAAAGATTATGATGTGACCATTCAATACCATCCGGGCAAGGCTAATGTGGTGGCAGACGCTTTGAGTCGAAATGCGGTGAGTATGGGTAGTTTAGCTTGCTTAAGTATATAACCAAACGACCTTTGGCTAAAGAAATATAGACCTTGGAGTCTAAATTCATGCAATTGGGCACTCAGAAATAGGTGGGGTGTTAGCTAGTATTGAAGTAATGGTCACATTCATGGATGAGATCAAGGCCAAACAATTTGAGGATGAAAATTTAGAGGAGCTTAGAAAGAAGACTGTGATTGGTAAGGCACAAAAGACCACTCTTGATGCGGATGGTGTGCTCAATTTCTAGGGGAGAATATGTGTTCCTAAAGTAGATGACTTGATTGAGAAATTATTGGCAGAGTCTCATAGTTCGCGATATTCTATTCATCCGGGTGTGACCAAGATGTACAAAGATCTGAAGCGAATTAATTGGTGGCCGGGCATGAATAAAGACATAGTGGAGTTTGTGGCGAAGTGTCGAAATTGTCAACAAGTGAAGTATGAACATCAAAGGCCTACAGGCTTGCTTCAAATAATGCCAATTCCGGAATGGAAGTGGGAAAGAATAGCCATGGATTTTGTGGTTGGTTTTCCCAAGACTTCGGGGAAGTTTGATTCTATTTGGGTAGTGGTTGATAGATTGATCAAATCTGCCCATTTTATTCCGGTAAGAATAGATTATAATGCTGAACAATTGGCTAAAGTTTATGTGAAAGAGATAGTGAGGTTGCATGGGGTACCCCTTTCTATCATCTCAGATCATGGTACCCAATTCACATCCAAGTTTTGGAGGAAATTACATGATGAATTAGGCACACAACTCACTTTTAGTACAGCCTTTCATCCACAGACAGACGGGCAATCAGAGAGGACTATTCAAGTGTTAGAAGACATGTTGAGGGCATGTGTGACTAATTTTTGAGGGCATTTGAATAAGTTCTTACCTTTGTGTGAATTCTCTTATAATAATAGTTATCACTTCAGCATTGATATGGCACCGTTTGAGGCACTCTATGGGAGGGGATGTAGATCACCCATAGGATGGTTTGAGGCTGGAGATGTGAAACCATTGGGGGTAGATTTATTGAAGGATGCTCAAGATAAGATGAGGAGTATTCAAGCTAAGCTTCTAGCAGCCCAGAGTAGACAAAAGAAGTATGCGGATCATAAGGTGAGAGATATAACGTCCGGTGAGAATGTTCTTATTAAGGTATCACCCATGAAAGGGGTGATGAGATTTGGCAAGAAGGGCAAACTAAGTTCGCGATACATTGGCCCTTTTGAGGTTCTTGAATGTGTAGGACCGATAGCGTATAGATTGACTTTACCTCCGAATCTATCGGGTGTTCATCCGGTATTTCATATATCTATGTTGAAGAGGTATCATGGTAATTGGGATTATATCATTAAGTGGGACTCAATTGTGTTAGACAAGGACCTCCAATATAAGAAGGAGCCAATTGCAATTCTTGATCATGATCAACGCAAGTTGAGGACCAAGGAGATTAAGTCTGTGAAGGTTCAATGGAAGCATCATCCAATTGAGGAAGCTAATTGGGAGACCGAGAGGGACATGCGAGACAAGTATCCCCAATTGTTCGTCGCTTCAGGTACAACTTCATTCCTTCCTTAGCCTATTTTTCCATAGTTGTCACTCGAGGACGAGTGATGGGTAAATTGGTATCTATTGTAACGACCGGGTTCTGTCGTTATAGAAATGCCAACGGGAAAAAATTTGGGACCGGAAAACTTTTTTGTAGTATTTGGATTTTCCCAACCTAGTTTAGATTTGGACGAAATCGGAGTCTTTAAGGTGTAGGGAAATCTAGTAACAATCGGGTGAGTTAATTTTGATTTTGATTACATAAGTAGTTGGATAACTCATTAAGGAATCCGTACGACTTTACAAAATTGAATTCAGGTGAGTAGAACTCCCAAAATCGATCTTAGCGTGAATTGTATTTTCTGAATGTCGTTGGTTAGAGGTGTGTTGTGAAGTGGGATTTTTTAATTCTTTAAATAGCTCACTGGTTCGTGCAGGCAGCTTTGGCGGGGGTTTTTGCTGCTCTGGCGGGGCCGCTATAGTGGGGTGAGGGCCGCTGTGGCGGGTTCAAGACTTAAGGTTGTAAATAAACCCCTAAACGACCTCATTCTGCACTTTTCGATTTTTAGAGCTAAAAAACTGACCCCAGGCGACTCTTAACAATTTTTCACCTTTCTTGAGAAGGTAAGATTTTAACTACCTGAATCCATTTTTCGATCCGTAGAACGTAATCTAATGGGTAAATATCGATGGGGAGGGTTTTGATCTAGAATGTATGGTGGAAACAACCCTAATTGGGATCATGGGTTTGATCTAGGGTTCATATAATTGTTAGTAATCCGGGTAATTAGTCATTGTTTATTGATTCTCATATTGTATTGATTATTTGTAGACCAAGAACAAGCGGAACGAATCCGGAAAGGGAAAGATCAAGTTTCTTAGGGTTTCAAACTTGTTTCGAGGTAGGTGATGGTTGTGATTCTATGAAATTGTGATGTATGTTTGTTCTTACTTCATTATGATACATGCATGTATATGAATCTTGCATTATTGATCAGACTTGTTGTAAATGAGATAGATGAATGATGGTTACCATGAAATCATGACTTAATTGTATGATCTTGGGGATATACTTGTGATTGTGATTGTTATTGTGATTGTGGTGTGTTGAATGGATCGGTTGCCATGTTCCGGCATACCTAACTTGGATCGATTGCCATGTTTTTGTATAATTATGGGATCGGTTGCCACGTTCCGGCATAATCATTGGATCGGGTACCACATTCCGATATGCTAACTGTTTGGGTTTGGGTTCCATGAGAGGACCAATGACTTGTCATAATTGTGTATTTTGAGAAATGTGAAGTTGTTCGTTGATTGTAAATGTTGATGATATTGTATATGTTCGATATATACATGTGATTATATTGTTGTATTGACTTAGGTATGCTACACTTAGTGGGATAGTTGTGTGATCCTACCAGTACATTGTGGTTGTGTACTAATACTGCACTTGCTCTTATTTTTGTTGAGTACAGGGCATCTTTCGGCGGCTATTGACAGACTTCGCTTAGAAGATCAGCGATCATCGTTCGAATTCAAGGGTGAGCCAATTCTTCTGGGCTGCCATGAGTTCTCCTTTCATCTATGTCCACATTCCGGACTTAGACAGTTCTATTAGTTATTAGTGCATTAGTTGGGGTTGCATCCCTTCTTGTTTAGACTTGGTTCATTGTTAGATGTTTTGATGCATTGACTTTCAGGTTCTAGGTTATTACTTCCGTATTGTTAGTTTATTATTGTTAGACTTTTGTTAGAGTTTATGGGAACTCTATTTCTTTTTTTAGTATTCTCCTGCCTTCGTGTACTTAAATGCCTTAGTTTTGATTTAGTTACTTGGTTTGGGTTGTAGTAGTGGTTCTCCCACCGGAGAGTTAGTGTGGGTGCCAATCACGACGATATGGGTCGTGACACAACCCTTTGAAAAAGGTACGACATTTCAAATGGTCACAACCCTTTAGAAAAGACACAATCTTTTGTAAATTAAAGTTCACAACCCTTCGTAAAAGTCGCACACAACCCTTCATTTCCTATTCACACCTTTAAAACCTAACAATATCTTATTCGCAAGGCATAAATTTAGAAAACTTTTATCTTGTTTGACATCATTTAAGAGAAATTTTGTTTTGTCCCGCAAAAGTTCTATAGGAATAAGTTATGCCTCTTAAGATATAACTTTGTGGGTTCTGATATTATACTTATGCCTCAAACGAAATAGTTTTGTAAGTACTTTTGGTTATGAATTTAAATTATGTATGTAACGACATAAGTCTTATAGGAATAAAATGGTATAACGTGTATTATATATTATGATACGAAAATATAAACTTTTGTTTTGGATATTATTATTATTATTTTGGGGGAGGAGGGGGGCATTTTTTAGATGTTAGGGGTAATTTCAGTTACATTTTTATTACTTGAAATGTTGAAGAATAAAAAATTAAAGAATATTAGTTTAAAAGATAAAACTTAAGGACCACGATAGTGCGAATAACCCATATAAATATAATAGATTTTTATTGGATATCCTTTGCTTAAGACCGTTCTTCATAGAATTGTTGCGCCTGTGCTTGAAAGAAGGGTATATAAGTAAATATTTTATTTATTTATAATAATATATTATTATTTTATAATAATAAACATTAGAAATAGTGCATATATAGGTGCGGGGTAAGCTACATAAATCCCACTACTTTACATCCCAATTATTAGGAATTCCGTTAGTTTCCAATATTACTTCCTATACCATTTTTCGTTCATAAGATACATGGGTAATAAGACTTCAGATACATGACTCTATTAGAATTTAAAGGAGGGGATACATGTTTTAAAGGATAGGAACCCTGTTTTAATTAATTTGAATCAATTGTTTTAGTTTAATCCCTTAATTGAAGGAGTAAGTTACGGGAGATATAACAACCATAACGTAATTCATGGCTCCATTTCATCATCAACGATTCATATCATCAAATTATTTTCTGAACTTCATCTTCTGCATCAAATTATCATTCTTTTGAATCTTTAAATTTTCGAAATTTCTTTTGATCATGGCAAATAGAGGTGTACAAAATCGAACCGAAAACCGAATCAAACCGTAAACCGAGTCAAATCGAAAAACAAATCCGACTAGTAGTTTGGTTTGACTTGGTTTGGTATTGAGAAAAAAAACTCGACTATATTTGGGTTGGTTTGGTTTTAACTAAAAAAAACAACCCGAGACCAAACCAACCCGACAATATATATGTAATTTTAAACATAAAAATATTTACTTTGATATAATTTTAAAATATTTCGTATACTATTTCATAGTTTTTATCTTTTAATATATTATTCAAGTTTAAAACTTAGAATTCGAAATGGTTCAATAAAGATTATAGTTCAAAGATTTTGATAATTATAATAAAACTTAAATCAAAATTAAATTAATACTAATGCAAACAGAAAATCAATTCAACACTAAGAATGACAATAAAATTGAATATTTGTTCTTTAGTTTTACATTGGTTTAGACAATTAAAATACATAATCTAATTTTAATTTTCCTTAAATATTTAGTAATGTAACTAATACTTATTAAACTTATTTTAGCATGATTTAGTACTTTTAAATTATGATC
>JAJOOO010002498.1:0-23093 GCA_029582685.1 Solanum piurae
TCATATTTCACTTATTAAGAATTAGATTATATAAATTTTAATTATTATTTTAAAATATGTTTTACATCATATCAAGATATGTTCATATTTCACTTATTAAGAATTAGATTATATAAATTTTAATTATTATTTTAAAATATGTTTTACATCATATCAAGATATGTTCATATTTCACTTATTAAGAATTAGATTATATAAATTTTAATTATTATTTTAAAATATGTTTTACATCATATCAAGATATGTTCATATTTCACTTATTAAGAATTAGATTATATAAATTTTAATTATTATTTTAAAATATGTTTTACATCATATCAAGATATGTTCATATTTCACTTATTAAGAATTAGATTATATAAATTTTAATTATTATTTTAAAATATGTTTTACATCATATCAAGATATGTTCATATTTCACTTATTAAGAATTAGATTATATAAATTTTAATTATTATTTTAAAATATGTTTTACATCATATCAAGATATGTTCATATTTCACTTATTAAGAATTAGATTATATAAATTTTAATTATTATTTTAAAATATGTTTTTTCATCATATCAAGATATTAACATGAGAAAATTTATCATTTGTATTCTCTTTATTTCAATTTGTTTGTTTAACTTGCCTTTTTAATCTGTTTTAAAAAATGCATTTTTTCTATTTTAGTAACTCTTTCGTTCCAACTTTTCAGGTGACATGTTCGAGATCACAAGATTAAATGATATTTTGGTACATATAACATATCTTTAATTTAAGACTATACCAAATTTAAAAGTCTTCTTTAATTACTTAATTACTTCATGTCAAATCAAAATAAGACAAATAAATTAAAACAAAAGAAATACTATTTATTATATATAATTTTTGAATATCTAAATTTAAAATATAAAATATTGTCTAATCTAAATGATCTTTGACAATGAATGAAATTGACTTTTTAAAAGGAAACCTAATAACTAATTTTGGAACAAATGGAGTATATTAAGATATTAAATTATATAAATTTGATCACAAATTATAGGTGTGATATTCTTATACATTTTTCATTATTTTTTTACCAAAATTGGTAATTCCATCACTGATTTAGCAATATATATAAAAAGCCTTCATATATATATATATAAAAAACGTGATTAAAAGTTTTTTTTTTTTTTAAATTATCTCCAAAGAAAGAAAAAGGAATTCCTTAGAAGTTCCGTCACGGAAGAATTTTCGTCCGTATGATGGCTAATATTAAATATACAATGAAGCTGACTCACACACTTATGTCATTAGTAATTTCTTCTGCTATTTTAAAATAAATAATTATTTATCAAAATAAAAATTATATATATATATATCTTTTATATATTTAATAAGTGAAAATATAATTATTTAATCGATCAGCTAAATATGTAACTTATCCGTTAATTGGTGTGAAGATTTTTTCTTAATTATTTGGGATATTAATGCCACCTCTAAAGTTGGTAAAGTTTAGGTACAAAAATGAAATTAGCATTGCATTCAATATAAAGGGGTTGGAGTACCTTGTCAAAACTCTACAAGTAATTGTCAAAATAACAAATGTGGACCTTTTTAGCACTTGGCAGTTGCCAAAGGAATAAAAAGAAAAATTGTGCTTTCGTTTTAATTTATTTATTTCGTTAAATATATATATATTTTTCTTGTGAATTGTTTAATTTCAAATTTTCATGAATCATATAACATTCTGTTTGATGATTATTTATTATATTATATTATTTAAAAATATAATGTTTAAATAAATTATAGTATTTTCTATCGTTATCTGGTGTGACACATTAATAATTTGAAGAATAAATATACAAAAAAAGTAAGGTATAAGATAAAACTATCATAAAAATATAGATTATTAAATTAAATATAGTAATAAGTACAGTTTTTTTTTAAAAAGACAACAACGTAATCAAATTGATGGTTACATCAAAATGAATGATTATCTATCAATGAATTTAACGATAAGATACAATAAACTTGAAATAATATTAAAAATAAATATTATATTTAAAAGAAAAATATTATCGGTAACAATCATCCAAACAAACTGTAATAACGGTAGATTCAATATATCTTTAGTTTAATATAATAAAAGTTAATATTTTTAAAAAGAAAATTATTTCTTGTTAAAGTAAAATCAAACAAATAAATTAAAAGAGAAAATGTGAGCCCTGCCGAATATCAAAAGAAATCTGTGATTCTTAAGCTCTCAATTTTGCTGTTTTTGTATAAGTAAAGAAGATAAAAATTTAAACTTTACATTTGGTTAACAGAAATATGCAAAGCTTCAAATCAACATCTATTTTGAGGCGTTTTCTGCAGAAATCCCGGTTGGTTTCTCAGTCCAGAAGCTTTTGCGGTGTTTCTAGCAATGTCCTAATCGATGAACCCGAAAGCACAGTGAGCCCATTTAAGATTCTATAATGAAAAACCCCCATTTTATTTATATTGTAATAATGATTATATGAGTTGCATTTCTCAGGTTTTAGTGGAGGGGAAAGCTTCTTCAAGAACAGCAATTCTTAACAGACCCCATGTGTTAAATGCCATCAATTATTCAATTGTTAGTTTCTTGCCCTTTTACTTTTTGCTTCTTTTTCACCATTTTGGAAATCTATAGCTCTCTTTTTGGATTTTTGATTTATACCCACCAAGGGAAATCGTGTTTTTATGTTGAATTTGCTCTTGTTTTGGCTTCAGGCGTCAAGGTTGATGAAGCTGTACAAAAGTTGGGAGGATGATCCTGATATTGGATTCGTGGTATTGAAGGTAATCTGTTGAGTAAATCACTGTTTTAACATATTTTTTATTGACAAAGTAAAAAATTGCCTTTATATTGCTCCGTCTATTATTGTTTTGCAAGATTATTTTAAGGTGAATTTACTTATATGTAAATTTATTGAGTAGTACTGAGTTATTCTTTAATTTTTGAAGGGAAATAACAGGGCATTTTCTGCTGGTGGTGACATTGTCTCTCTTTATAATTTGCTAAAACAAGGTACAGTGCATAATTTTGGCTGCGGTAATTCACGAGTTAATATCTCAAAAGCTCACTCAACTTTGAGAACTTATCTAGCAAAGTTATTGAACTTTGTTTTGTATCCGCCTTTGTATCAATACATCACTCAATTTAAATTTATCAGTTAAAAAAATTGGCATGACAAGATAAGTTATTCTTTATGCCATGTATACATAAATGAAGTTTACCCCTACTTAAGTCTGCAGATTGAAATTTATAAGCTGATCTAAATTATTCTGATTCAAACAGATAAGAACAGTACAATCTTACATTGTTTATTCTAGAGTAATCCAATACCTGAATAGTGACGACTCTGAGAGCCATCGATATGCATATTCACTATTTGTTTAGTATTTTAATCATGAACATGACAAAAAAATAATTCTTTTGTCATCTCAACTTTTTTTAAATGATAAATTTAGTTGAATGATTTTATTGATACAAAAGCCTAAGTTGAGTGATTTTATTGATAGAAAGGTCTAAGTTGAATGTTTTATTGATACAAAACAAAGTTCATTACTTTGCTAGATAAATTTCCAAAGGTGAGTGTTGAGATATTAACTCGTAATTCACAATGATTTTGTTCATATTCTGCTACATTGCAAGTGATATCTAGTTGAGCAGAATGTTCTGAGTAGGAAAAATTAAGATGATTCTGGTTGATCATATATATAAACTGCAGCAAGTGTCTTAACTATTGCTGCCAATCTTCTTTTAGGTCAATTTTTAATTTAATCTTCTCCAGCCTTTGTTTAATATTGTTTGTATTGGATGGATGCAGGGAATTTTCAAGACTGTAAAGAATTCTGTTGGACAATGTATAGCTTAGTATATGTTGTTGGCACATACTTGAAGCCACATGTAAGTATGATCATTCTTCAAACATCAGATACTAAATGAAGCTGTTGTCTTGAATTTCTTTTGGTTCTCCCATTATATAAGCATCAAGAGCTTTTTTTGTATTAACTAGTCTTTGATACAGTCCAGTGCCTTATAAGTTCTAACTGAGCATCCAGACTTACACATCACAAATTTATGCTATATTTGGAACCTAAGAGTTTCTAAAATGTAGAAGTTCCATTAGGCGGAGAATCATCAAGGATGGATCCCCCTATACTATCAACATACTCATACTTATGGTAGATTTGTCGCTAGCTAATTTGGAAATGAAAGAAGTGTACTGAAAGCCATTGGTACTTGTTTGATCATCACACTGATAGCTTCAATAGTACATTGAAAAGTTTGTGATTTGGTATTTCACCGGTTAGTAATTCAGTATACGTATGCTAGAGGCCTCCTTCACCATGACATTAGTGGCTTTGCCGTTTGTGCTACCCTTCGCCCGATACTGGCTTGGTTACTGCTTCCACCTCTTTAAGCATGAGAATCCAATTTTCTGTTATGTCGAGACCTTTATACTTTTGGCAGGCAGTTTTAAGGATACTATTTAGAGGAATATCTAGATCTTTTAGCAGATAGCTCAGTTCCGTTAATTAGATTCTCTCCCATCTTACTGTGGTTAAGATGCTCAGAGACAACACTTTGACGGTTAATTACACCAACCACTTTCTGATTAAAAAGATGTTCAGTGAGTTAGATGTGTCTTGCCAAAGTTTGATGAATCTTATATTTAGAGTCAAAATAGGAACACAGTTACTTTATTTATGCTAACTGCTATACAATCTTCCTAACTGTGCCTGTTGAAGGAAATGTAATTTGTCACATTATATTTGACTATAATATTTGACTCTACCCTAGGATAAATGCTGATTTGATCCAATTGTTGTAGCTATTCAACTCCATTTTGTTAAAATTTACTTATCATAAGATATTTTCAGCTTTGCTATAACATCTTCTTTTTTTCTTTTTTTCTGTTGTTAATCATAGAGTTGTTTCTTCAAACATGCTTGAAACATCATTTTCCAGTCTAGAATTCTGGAGTGCATTTGATAGTAGTTAGGAGTATTATTTTTGTGTCTTAATATCTTTCTATTGATTAGAAGCTCGTACACACTTTCTGATTTGGGTTACTTTGCTTTCTTGCCTCCTCAATTCTGTGTAACTTAGAAGTGTTAGAACTTTGGAGTATTGCATATTCTTTACTTATCATACTTTTGTTGACATTAACTGGACACTGGACACTATTTTGAAACCATGCAGGTTGCTCTTTTGAATGGAGTTACCATGGGTGGTGGGGCTGGCATCTCAATTCCCGGAACTTTCCGTGTCGCAACTGAAAAAACTGTATGGATAAGACTAGTCAAGTTTTATTTGTTTTAGCTTTTACTTTGTTGGTTCAAAATTAATTCTCCTAGTCCAAGAATTTCTAGACTACATTTCTTAAGTTTCATTTGTGCTCAATCTTATATCTGTGTAGTGATTTCACGTATCATGAACTTTATGTTCTTCTATTTAAAATTATATGTCAATGGTTCTATACTGTATGAGATAAAGTGCAAGCATGTTCTCTGGATACAAGTAGTGATTGCTTTTCCCTTAAAAATCATACTTTCTCCTCCTGGAACTAAAATCCTTCTCTGCTTTCTACTTCTTGTAAAATTCCATTTTTTGATAAAGGGCAGAATCTACACATTAATGCCTATTGAAGACTTTGGAGTGGTCGTGAATGGTCATAAGCTTTATTAGACCTGAACAGCTACTTCCGATCCCAAGAACTGCATCTCTTGCTTTTCATTCCCTTTCTCATTAGAATAATTCTATTAATGGGAATGAATCAGGATTGTACCTGCTTGAGAGAATTGAGACATGTCGACTGTTCAGTACTTGAGAAGAAAGAAAACATTATTCTCCTTTTCTCTCGAGGCTGCTACTGATTCCTTGGTATCCTGAAGGTGACAAAGGTGGAGTAGTCGTGTAGAAGAAACATTAACACTTGTATCCCTTTCGAGAGATGGGGGGAATGGGGAAAAAATAAGGTAGACTATTGTATTCTACTTCCTCTCTTTTTACTGCTTCATTGACAGACAAAAGAAGAGAAGTTAGAGAAAGGGGCAGTGTAGTCCTTGAAAGTCCTTTTTGAGACTGTAGTCTGATCCCCAATCGAGAAACAAAGAAAAAGGAATGTGATGGTTTCTATAATGATAGGTCAAAGCAAGATTTTTTCAAGAATCTGATTCATTCTGTAGAAACTCATCGATTGGATGTGACACCTTAGGATCAAAGATAGGGGAGAGACGTGCAATAAAGGCTGACCTGATGAGATTTCTATTTTAATCATTCCTGAATACTTGTCATTTACAGTACAAATTGAATAGAAAATCTGCCTTGGGAACTTATTTATGATTTCGTACTAAACCCGGTAAATGAACAAATAGGTAGTCTTTCAGGTGGGAATGGGGTGAGAAACTTAGAAACCATATTAGGATATACTTCATACGGGCGGAAATGAAGCATAAAATTGCATTTCCTTTATGATTGATCTCAGGTTCAGTTCCTTATTATTGTAGTTTTTGAGGCAAAGACATTATGCTGCATCCAAGCATTTAGATGGTCAAGGTTTCAGCCAGTTTATGTGCTACCGCTTTATTTTAGGCTTCATTTATATCTGTATTTGGTTTCTTAAGGGAGAAGTTCGAATCCTAGTGCAACAAACTTATACCGCGAACTTCTCCTCTGGCTCTTTTCTTTTTTCTCCCCTTCATTGATTGTTTTGGCTACTTCTCTATTTTATTAGCTATAATCTATTCGTGAGTTAATACTGAGTTCATTTTATAAAATTCATTCTTTACTCTTCATATATTAAAGGTGCTCTATATTGATGAACTCTCTTTTATACCAAAAAGTGAAATAGTAATTATGTTTGTTTATTATGAAATCTTTTGACTCCTTGTGAAGAAGCTTGTTTATTTCCATTATATGTGATTTATTACGACAGACTTAGCGTTTTTAAAGTCCAGAAACCATTAGATATCTTGGTCTTATTGCAAGGTTATAATCTGATTTTGATTTTCTCAAGAACTAAATGAACGTGCAGGTAAATTAGTCAAATAATTTTTTTATTGAACTCAAAAGTCTAAGAGGTCTATTAAATTTGGACAGTGCTAGGTGATAATTTAGGTGTTTCAACTTTCAAGTGCTGTAAGTTATTGACTTTTCACAGTTCTTATAGGGTATTGGGTGTTGCATCATGTAGGTTTTTGCCACACCAGAAACATTGATTGGTTACCATCCTGATGCTGGGGCGTCATTTTACCTTTCTCGCCTCCCTGGTTATTTGGGTAAATTCTTTTGCTGATCTCATGTTGTGGTTTGGATTCATCAGTAACTTCTATCAGGTCATATAGCTGAGCGCCTTTGATGATGAATTATCTAATTTGGAACTACTTTTCTGATCCCCCTCCCTACACACACCTTCCTCAATCTCAAATTCTTTCTTAGTTTAGGGTAGAGTCTACACGTAGGAGATGCCCATTTTCTGTGAGGAAAATAAACAAGGCCTTTTATTTGTAGATATCACTGATAACTGATAAGTCAACATGCTAGTTGCTAGATCATGTAGGATAACAAAATGTTTTTGATTTGCAGGAGAATACCTGGCCCTAACTGGAGATAAGATCAGTGGAGCAGAAATGATATCCTGTGGGCTTGCTACACACTATTCACACAGTGCAGTAAGTTCTGTGCTTAATTTGTTTTGCACCTTGGTGCCAACAGTCTACTTGGGTTATTTGACAATAGTTCTGGAAACTTCTTATCTTCCCTCTCTATTCATCTCAGAAAATTCCCTTAATTGAGGAACAACTTGGAATGTTGATTACTGATGATCCCTCAGTGATTGAAAGATCTCTTGAAAATTGGGGAGAGATTGTCCATCCAGATCCGGCGAGTATACTTCATAGGTACCTGTCATCCTGGATAAACATGTAAAATGAATGTCGAAAAATATGTTGGTTCTCGTTAAGTGTTAAAGGGGTGGATTGATACAGATTACCGTTTTATGTTATGGGCTGCTTTCGGATTTGAAGCACCTTTTCTAGTTGTTAATCAAGCATGTATTGCTCCAGTCAGTTGATTCCAGAAAAAACCTACATCTTCAGGGAATACCCTCATATTTCTTATCAGACATAGAAACGATCCCTTGGCTGCAGCCTTGCTTCATCATTTTCCTTGCTGTACGAAAGCAAGTTATAGGTTTGATTGGATGAGAAACTTGCAATCATTTCTTGTAACATTTTTTATGCTAGTCAAAAAGAAAGGATTGCAAGTCAATCTTTTTTTTTTCTTCTAGGAATCAAATTGGTAATTTCTGGCAAATTGTTTAATTTTTTAAACAGAGAAAATCCTGCAACTATCTCTTCAAATTAAACTTCGCATAGGTTTCAAGTGCCAGAAATTGTTATTTTTCTTTATAGAGAAACTGGTCGTATCACCAACTTGCCCTTGAGTTGTATAGAATGCATCAACCAGTGGAGCAAAATTTCAGCTCTCTGAAACATAACATTACATATGGAAACTTTGTGGCTCCTGATAACTTTTTTCGTGGTTCCGCATGGATCTTTTGGTCTTTGTATTTAGTCTTGTTCTTTAACCTTTTGTTCTCAAAAAAATAATAATATTATTTTCTTATTGAGTTGTGTGTGATCTCGCTTGCAGATGAATCTGTATTTTGATAGCTTAAACTAATCCATCTTTATCTTTCTTTAGGATTGAAACTCTTGATAAATGTTTCAGCCATGACACAGTCGAAGAAATTTTTGATGCATTGGTGAGCATATTGTTCCTCTGTGTGTGTATCCGTGTTTTCCGTATGCTGCGAAGGTCTCTGAATGATACAAAGTTCTGTACATTGATTGATTTTAATTTGTTTAATATCTCTGATGGGAAAAGAAAGAACAGGAACTAAACATGTGGTACTCAAAAAGGTGGCAGCTATTGCCAACATATGTGATGACCATGTTCGACTCCAGTAACATGATATGTTCATATTAGAAGTGGATGAAGCATCTCTAGCTCTAGAACAACATATCTTAATTCCATCTAGACTGGGGTGTGAAGGCTATATTACCGAATAAGAAACTTTATCGGATGGACATACAATCATAATGTGAACAGTGGAATCATAATTCTTTAAAATAATGGTGGTATTTGGGCAAATGTGCTCTCATATTGATTATTTCACCAGATACCTGGTATCTCGCACCAGCACAAGTATTGGGTAACTCTGGCTCCCAAATCACTTCACTTTTTCTGTCTCTGCTGGATTTGAAGCCTGATCTTCCATGTTTTCATACACTTTTTCGACTGTTACTGTTAGGCTACACCCTTGGTGGTTGTAGAAACATAATTGAACTGATCAATACACAGCATCTGATTGCTTTGCTTTTGATACCTTGGCATTCACAAGTTTCCACTCGTGAAAAATCTGGAAAAAAACGAGGATTATTGTTCAGCCTACTCTTTGCTTGCTCCCTCAGGTTCTAAAAGTGCATATAGATCCAAGTGCTGTTGTCACACTAAATTGTATCAATCATTTCTTTGGAGAAAGTACATAGTGGAGATTTTAATTTCCCATATGCTAAAATGCATGGAGAGGCCTTCCCGTGATGCACTTTTTTGACAATTGTACAAGCTGAGTCATTGAAATCTGCTATACGTGTGAAAGTTTTTAATCACAGGTGTGATTACATTTCTAAAAAGAAACTTTACTAATGTCAGGAGAGTGAGGCAGCCAAGCAAGAGGCATGGTGTGTTGCAACACTGAGAAAACTACAAGAAACATCCCCACTGAGTTTGAAGGTTTCACTGAGATCTGTAAGTTGTAATTCTTTTTTTTCCAGATAGAATATTCTCTCTTCCAGCCACCAGGGCATTGCGAGATGACCATCTACTAATGCCTATTCTCAGATCCGCGAAGGTAGACATCAGACTCTGGACCAGTGCCTAAGGCGTGAGTATCGAATGTCAGTACAAGCTTTATCTGGACAAATAACTAGTGACTTCTGTGAGGTAATATATCTTTGCAAAATAAACAATCTCAGTTTTACATCCGTGGATTATCATCACTGTGCATTAATAATATCTTCTTTTCAGGGGGTTCGTGCACGGCTTGTGGATAGAGATCTTGCACCTAAGGTAAACCAACATGTTATTTTAGTGAATAATGATCCTCTTTCCAGTGAAATTTTCCTAACAGTGTCCTTTAACTTTGGAGAGCGTTTCTTGATTTATGTTAAAACGTGCAGTGGAATCCTCCAACCTTGGAAAAAGTAACCGAGGACATGGTAGATCAGTACTTTTCTCCGCTAACAGCATTTGAGCCTGAACTGGAGCTACCAACACAACAGCGAGAAGCATTTACATAACTTTTGGGTAGGGAAACTTCTCTCAACTTTGAAGATAACAGAAGAAAATAGGAAAAGGAGAAAGAAAATATGTGAATATCAGTTATCTTTTCTTCACATTACAAACACTGAGCAATTCAGTCTTGATATAGTTGCATTTGCAAATCTGCTCTTTTCTATATTGAAAAAAACCAATGATATGCCTTGGCAAATCGCCCAAATGATATGACTGCTTATTCTTTTTTTCATCTTCTTGTCTTAGAAGATTCTCGGAGTAATTTACCTTGTATACATCGACAGTATTACAAAAATATATATTCAGTTGTTATTCTATATGATACAAATGAAAATATATACCGTCGTCATTATATGATATAAAAGAATTATGCTGTCAATATCAAGAAATTAACCTCTTTTAGAAGTGGGACACTATGAATAGTGGGAGGGACGGGTAAATTCAAGTCAATACTTTTGTCTATTTCTTCTGTGTTTGGGGTGGGAAGATGGTTAGCTTTTTGCTTTTCAACATATCATTAAACCTCTCAAACTGCACTCTGTAATCCTTTCAACGGGAATACACAACCTATATGTATGTATATAAGCAATTATTTGTATACACTATGGAATGTTACTGTTTTATTCAGCATATCAAAATTGACTGACCAATTCTGGTCCTAAGGATTTCACAACATTGCTCCCACCCAAGGAAACAAATTCATAAAAAAAATAATTAAACAGGATGTAGTTGCAGGAGCTTCAAAGGCACACCATCTTTTCAACTTTCTTTGCTGGCCTTGTATGCGTTAACAAGTTGCGTTTGCGTATCTCCTGAAACTGGGGCATGCTCTCTGTATTCCATTGTGAACTCACCTTTCCCCTGCATGAAACAAAACAATGATTTATATCACTGAAATTCACTAAGCAAACAGAGCAGAGGTTGGTATCACATATTTCTCACTATGCATTATACACATGATTAGGGGAAAAGGAAAAGAAAGTTAGAGGAGATGAATAACTTTAATTTTTTATTTGATATTAAAGAAAAGGAAAGAATGTGTCTCACTTCACCTTAACACCTTAATGCCATATTTTTCTACTAGTAAGCCTTGTGTCTTTGTGGCATCACAAAAGCGTCTTCAGAACGTGTTACTTTTTTTTAGGTTTCCACTCACTTGTATGACAAAATTAAAATTGGTTATGGCATTATCCATCATTTTTCTGTTCTCCTGCCTTCCTTTCACTCCTACTATGTCCAAAAGCTTTAAAAAAAATTGGAATCACCTCCGTCCTTCCTCTCCCTTGATTCGATAAAAGAGTTCTGTTGAGGAACTGGAAACAAAATTACTGACCTGTGTCATTGATCGAAGAGATGTTGAGTACCCAAACATCATGTTGAGAGGAACCTGAGAAATAAATAGTATAACCTCAGCTCTCAGAAGACAGAAATGAGATACTCATAACTCATGTAATAATACTTTCAGGATAAATGCATACTGTTCCAGGGCTGAAAGAAATCAAGAAAGAATTTTTCCTTTGTCCCTTACAAGCCATGTAAATTAGCAATTATTGCGCATCAGTCTCAAAATATACAAGCATATGCAAGTAACATGAAGAACACTAATCTACATGGAAACAATTTCTCATAACTATTCTATCTTTCCTTACACAACTTTGTCACACATACTTGAAAGCTATAATAAATATCATTGAGAAGTACAACAAAATCTGATAGGGCAGTAGGTAAAAAAGAAAGAAGTCAACCACAATAATAAAAGTTAAACTATGATTACCAAGTGTCAGACACACGCCTTGTGACACGCGTGCCCAAAAACTACTACTAAGAAGCCCCAACACAAACAAGTAGAAGATGCATTACTACCAATTTTGTAAGTCACTTCTGTACCTAAAAAAGGAATGAACAATTGATTGCTGGAGCTGTACTCGGAATTCGTTTTTCTATAATTACATCGCATAAAGTCATCCGAACAGAATATAGAAAGACAGGATAGAGAACATGTATATAAACAGCAATACATGCTGACAGCAACAGGCACCAGAATCAATTCCAATACAGCTGAAAGAGCAAAGAATGATAGACATACATTGGCAGTAATTACAGAGTCATCTCCTTCCTGGTCATTGCCGATTATGACACCTTTCCTCCTGTGAAAACAAGAAAAAGAAGTGGTTAGAAAAGCATAAATCACATTCTCAAATCTCAATAACAAGGTCTCAAAAAGATTACTTATTGATATCCCCAGTAACAGTGCCCTGAAATTCTGTTGGCACTTTTATATCCACAAGCATCACAGGTTCTAAAATGATAGGCTTGGCCCCAGTATAACACTGTGTTGCAATAAAATTAGTGATACACGTGAGCAACCATAAAATCACTGCAAGCATAGGCAACTTAGATAAAGCTCACCAAGCTAAGAAAAGAGAGGAAGGCTGGGAAGTTGGAGGTACAAACAAATATAACAGAAATAGTCTACGGTCAGTAGGATGAATGTCTTACCTGTCTAAAAGCATA
Source organism: Solanum piurae (assembly GCA_029582685.1). NCBI lineage: Eukaryota > Viridiplantae > Streptophyta > Magnoliopsida > Solanales > Solanaceae > Solanum > Solanum piurae. Next base: position 12,873 of record JAJOOO010002498.1, read on the forward strand.
AATAGAAGCTAATTTGAATGCAAGTTCACTTGAATCAACATTATGTGAGGCACCATCCGTCAAAACAACTCGGATATTTTCAACAGGATGACCAATCAGAGAACCCCTGGAACACAGGAAGATCCAGATTTCTAATCAAATCAAAAACACCTAAAGAAACCAGTCCAAGCAAGTCAATGACCAAATCTCCACTGAATCATGCATCAACTAAGCTTTGATAGTTCATAAGCAATTACTATATAATAACAGGACAGGCAAGATTCTTGACTTGAAGAAAAAGCAGCAGGTGTATCTCAGAATCTCTAGGCAAGTCATAATTTGAAACTAGAGAAAGAAAACTTACGAATTGGCAGCCTCCCTGAAACCCTTTTCAATTGCAGGGACATAGTTTGACGGAATAGTTTGTCCTACAAGCATGTTCTCAAATTCAAACTTACTGCCTGACCCTGGTTCAAGAGGTTCAACATACCTGTGGAAAACAACACATTGAGGAAACATGAATATCAACAATGCCATAAAAATGAATAATGAAAATATAAACGCTTACTTACCCTCCCAAACCAACTCCCTCAGAGTCAATTTAACATACTCATGTTTAGTGCAGATTTAATGGAGGTCAATGTTGAATTACTCCTCAAAGTTAAAGCTGTGATCTATTATACCAGCCTAAGACAGTAGCCTATGCATGGGGATCTGTAACTGAGCCGCCAACTGTAAGCATTATAGATTTACAATCTAAGCTAGAAAGCGGAGCTTTGTTGTGGGGGAGGGGGGTACGGGAAGAGAGGGGGATTTAGTTTAGGTTACAAGATATAGAGTACTCTGTCAGGGGGCTGCAATCTGCCCAAGTCAAGACATTAGAACAAATGAGGAGCCATATTTGCAACCACAAAGAAAATGGATCTCGGGCTTAACTTTAGAACCTGGCTCCTGAGATGAGGATTGCCCACGACAATATAAAGAGAGCAATTTAGTCTCTTGATCAATATGGAACATTCTAAATACCACTCCACAATTGGGGATGGACATACGGAGCAAGGACAACAGCACATGGGAACCCAACAGTGGGTAAACCAAGAATAGAGATGATTTCCATATGATACCACGTGAAGAACATGGATCTTGGCCTTACTCAACTCCAAAAACTAGCCTTTGAGGTGCCGATTAATCAAAGACCATCTGAGACAATGGTCAATTCCCTTCACCAACGTAGGAAGCCCAGAATTGAACATCTGATGATTGGACAATATAAATTGAGGCCCAACATTGTGCAAACAAAGAAAAGGGATAAATTTGCCTTTGCTACTCTTTTCTCACAACCCAAAGAAAACTAATCAACTTTATGATCTGGAACTAAAGAAGATACCAAATATTCTATGGAAATCATCAGGCATGTAATTAGTAGGGAAGGTGCAGGACAGTTGGAAATCATATAACTAGCATTAGCTCTCCCAGTTCTACTTGCCCATCATTTAATAATGGTAATTATTTATAGGCGCTTTTAAGTTGCATGCGATAAGCAATTAAGGAAATAGCAAAAGGGATTTGCCAAAATGATATACATCTACACTTACCCAATTACTCTACCATATTGACCTTGCCCACCACTTTGCTTCTTGTGTAGATAATCAAAATCTGCTCGCTTAGTGATGGTTTCCCTGAAGTTTACACGAGGCTTTCCAACCTGAGCTTCAACCTAAAGAAACAACGAGATAGTAAGAAAAGGATCAAACAAACGATGAATACCCAAAGAGAATGACTATTTGTGGAAAAAAATAAACCTTATATTCTCTCCGGATGCGCTCAACATATATGTCCAGATGCAGCTCCCCCATGCCAGATATGATTGTCTGCTCAGAAAACCATTGAGATGTTCAGGGATTCTCCCCACAAAGATCAATAATGAACATAACATTCAAAATATGGATCCCCCATCTGGGGTAGACAAAAAATACCTCACCACTCTCAGCATCTAAACCCACACGGAATGTAGGATCCTCCTTCTGAAAACGATTCAAAGCTTTTGAAAACTGCCAACCAAACAGACACAACAATTATAAGAGGCTCAAAGAACAATCGCAAAGAGTGCACGCCTTGTAGACCCAACAGAACAACAGGTTCTACTATGACCACTCACTTGTCCACCAGAGTCTTTAGAAACAGGTGAAACAGCTAATGACATCACTGGTTCAGGGACATTCATAGAAGTCATAGTGTATTTGACGGATCCATCAGTAAAAGTATCCCCTGCAAATGGATCAGACCTAAGCATCAGAATACATCATAATGGAAAGATCTCTGTTTTTTCTCATTAAGTCGACTTGAGCTAGAGAATAGGATGTTACCTGAAGCACAATCTACGCCAAACACAGCAACTATCTGCCCAGCATGAGCCTCTTGGATATCCTATTATTAGAGTTGATATACATTTCTTAGAGTTACGAAAGATGTGGAATATATACTGATAATGCAGGGAAAAGAATCCTTTTTTTCCTTCTAAAATCTCTGAAAAATTCCTGTAAGGTTGATTCAATTTAAGAGTAACACAAAATATCATCCTAACATAGTAAGATTTGTATCTAATCAAGAAGTCAAAAGGGCAAGGTGTGAGTGACAAACCTCCATCTCATTTGAATGCATTCTCACCAAACGAGGAATCTACAAAAAAAATTAGTTGAACATCAGGTTATAATAGCAAAATAATATATAGACTAATTTTGCTAACAGTATGCAATAACGTCGAGCACATGTTCCATGTATAGATACACACACATCCACAATTGAATGGGTAACTAAAAAAAAGACCTACATGGGTTAGCAATCAATGTTGGTATCTACATCACAAAGTAGAGAACAATTCTGTTCAAATAATACTCCCCCTGCAAAAGTTCTTTACAACAAATAAACACTTTTAACTTCCTTTTGAACTACCCCCGATTCAACCAGCTCCAAAACCAAAGGAGCTTATATTCTTGGTGTATATAGATACTTAACAATTACAAATAAATTTCTCGGGTATGTAGGTCCACTCTATTCATATACCTATTTGTAGGTTTTTAACAACTTGGTCTCTTTTTACTTCCCACGAGTATTTTTGCAAGTTCACATCTTTTTCCATTTAATCTAGTATCTTAGCTGAGGCCATATCCCAACCCAATTGTGCCTTCCTACCTGGATAAACTCTAAGTTCCCCTTTTTGTGCTAATAGCTGATGCTTTGTTGCAGTAATTAAGAAACCGAGGCAGATGTTCTTTTTAATATGAATAAATTTAATGAAAAATCTGCATCCCAGAATTGGCAGTTCACTAATTTTTTGCACAAAGTTAACTTTCAGTAAAAGCCAATGGAATGAATTTGTGAACAAGCAAAGCAAAAAGACGATTTTCTTTTTCAACAACCAGAACAACATTCATAGACTAGAATAAACAAGAAAAATATTTTCGATTCAGTAAGATTAAAATTGTTCAGAAAAGAGTACATGTCACATGATTGACCAGAAACCAAGAAAAAGCAGAATGTTTCATAAACCTGTGAATTTAGGAAACATGAATGCAACCATGAAAACATCCAAAAAATTTATACAATAACAACCCCGCCCCAATCCAAAATAGTTTGGATTCGGGTATCAATATCCTCAATGTCCTAAAACATAAATTCCAGTAGACACCAAAAATTCAAGGGGTGAAACTATTAACACAAATATACACAGAAGATTTATAGAGATCATCAAAAGCAATTATTTTTACGTTGATTTAAGATTCTTAAAATCAGCATAAGGTCAAGGGAAATGCACTCAGATGCTAAACTGACATGAGATATTTCGGTACAAATGAGCTGCTTCCATATCAGGAAGATGAGCTCGACTGAACTCACCTTAATCTTCTTTCCCGTGTTCACGTTGATTATAAAATCGCCCTTCCGGATGACACCTTCATAGATTCTTTGATGGAAGATTATGTTAAAATGTGTGGTCCTTGCAAAGTGCACATACGGAGAAAACAATTGCACAAGAAATAAGTTTATACCTTAAATAGGTCAATTGACCAAAACGCCCTTCCTCTAATTTAAATGCCAAGGCAACCAAAGGGCCAGAAGGGTTTCCGGTTAAGGTAACCTAGCAACAAATGAGCACGAGGCTTTAGACTCTACATCTGTACGTGGAGAAAAGAAAGGTAAGAACTCAACCAAAAATATTATCAACTAACCTTCTCTTCGTCCTTTGTTTGATCCAGAGCATAGTTGCTAACTTCAATTGGACAAGGCAAGTAACTGAGAACGCCATCAAGAAGTGTTTGAACTCCCTGTTTAGCAGAAAATAACAGAAAGCATATATCAAAAACTGCAACCACTGAATAAAGGAATTACACATTTAATGTCACTTGAAAATCAAGAATGGAATTGGGCATATTGTGCCAAACCAAGCATCAGCAAAGAAAATATAGCCAAGCAACAACAGGAATAAGTTAGAACTGCAAGAATGAGAACAGCAAGCAGGCATGGACCTAGATATACACCAGTAGAAACAAAATCCATGAGCAAGGAGATAAAATTTCACAACAAAACAATTAGCCAGACAAAATGTACATTGAAAAAATTAAGCTAAAAACAGAAAGGATGGACATCAAGTACTGATTGCTTCACAGTTGTAATCATTAAGGAATTAGTCTTGAGAAGAATATATCATGGTCACAGCTAGTTGTCAGAATACTTCTGCCTTCCATTTTCCTAAGCTCTTAAATGATCACATTGTAATTGATGAGAAATTTGATCCAGGTTCAAATGACTAACATTGATGAAAAATGACAGTTTTACACAAGCCCAGTTATTTTAATATTCAATTTGGCGAGGTTGACCTAAGAAGAAAAATTACACCTCTGGAATTCAGTGGGAAATAACAATAATCATTCAGGTAAATTTATGCAACTTAAATGTTTTTCACATAAAACAAAAGCCCAAAATATAGCCAATATCAATTTTGCATCCCATATTAAGTTACGCAGTGAAGAAAACAGCACCTTGTTCTTGAAAGCACTACCCATAAAAAAAGGAACAAACTTCCGTGCTATTGTCGCTCTCCTTATGGCTGCCTGATGAACACAGAAAGAAAATTAAAGAAACAGGGTAAGGGGAGAATGGATGTCCCAAGAGCTAGATAAAGTCAGTAGTCAAAGATCCATAACAGCACATTACTTTACCAATACCAAGTACTGCAATATTTATTGTATTAACAGTAGACATTAATGTAGGTTAAGCACTTTGACATAGTCCATGTTAAAAGATAAGGCTTAGCGTACAGTCGTGCAATCATAATCAATTGATCTAGATGTGGTAAATAACCTTGTCCACCACTAAAGAATCTCAGCTCCAGTCCTATGCTCACACAAATAACATGGTCCACACTCCACAGGAAAGAATATTACGCAAAAGAAGAGGAAGTGCCGTTCAAACTATCACCAAACCTCCCTCATTGTGCTTGTTTCAATTGAGAACCCACAAAGCATTCAACTGCTATAGTTCCACGATCTACAATGACTATGCTATGCAGCGTGAAACAGTCACTTTTAATTCCATCCCCGACATGATTACCAAAGCTTGCAAGTTTGGCTCAAAATTTGAAATTCGGTATTTATATGTCACACATTGCATCCCCAAAGTACACAAGATATAAAAATCTACTATTTGAAAAAAAAACACATGTGTCCTAAACATAATGTATACTTCTGAAAAGTAACAAATGGAAACACCCCACAACAAGGTTGTAATTTCCTTGTAAACAAGGTTGACTAATTGTGTACAGACCTCAAGATCAGCAGATGATATAGGCTCGTCGTTCAGAAATGATTCAGCAAGCTTATCATCAACCTCAGAGACTGCTTCAATTAGCTCTCGCCGCTTCTCAGAAGCAATTGCTTCCATATCAGCAGGAATATCTTCTGCGACAATCTTCTCACTGCAAAAGCCAAAATTTAATATGAACCTGGTAGAGCAAATTTACCTATCATACCTAACCAAACATCTTTAAACACAGACCCATTGGAACCATGGAAATAGTAAGCTTTTGACTGCACGAGATCAATAAGACCCTTGAAGTCATCTTCTAACCCAATCGGAACTTGCACAGCAGCACTGTGATGCCGAAGCTTTGATCTTGCCTGTGCGGGAAGGAAACAGAGCAACTGAACATACTATACTCAAAATTTCAAAGTGCTAAACTGTTATTGAGAATTCACATAACAAAGTTCTAGAGGAAATCAGCAAACCAAGAGATAATATCAGTGATAAAAATAATAAGTGCTTCCTGCCAAAGAATTAAGGCAAACACACACAAGAAGTGAGGTCGCAGTGAATCAAGTAGCAGATGTTTATAACAAATATGATATTTTCTGAACACCAACCTAACTGTTCCAGTTTGTTACATTGACAGACATAAATGCTTTCAGTTAACTGCAGAACTACAAATGCTGATTTCTAGCATGAACACTGACTGAACACACTGACTTCCTCCCCCCCCCCTCCGTTTTTTAGAGGTCTAGTGATTTGAAACTCAAATAAGTTTAAGTTTATTCTGTTTTAGTTCCTTCACATATGATGATAATGTCGCCCGGTAGCAAAAGCAACAAATAAAGGGCAACATTATTTAATTTATTTAAGGAAAAAAAGTTTTAAATTAAACTTTTTAGAAGTCTAATAGGCCTTCAATGATACATAACTGACCTGGTTAAGAACTTTCCAAGGGTCTGCCCCCATCCGATCAAGTTTATTAATAAAAGCAAGTCTTGGGACATCATATCTTCTCATTTGCCTATCAACAGTGATAGACTGACTTTGCACACCACCAACACTACAAAGGACAAGAATGGCTCCATCAAGGACACGCAAGGCTCTTTCCACCTCAATTGTGAAATCAACATGACCTGGTGTGTCTATTATGTTCACCTGCAACAAGAAGCAGAAATAAAGAACTGGAACCAGAAAAATTACCACAATTTTTTTTCTAATGACGAAACGGCTGAGGATTATTACAATATGCTTGACTCAAAAAAGAGAAAACATCTGCATGCAATATTATGATCAATTTTCCTAGAGAAAAACCTAGGGAAAAAAAACCAGAAGTTATAACAATGTTTCACGTATCTCGCTTAGTTAAGTAAACTAAACATCCACCAAGAATTTCTAGTGAACCAGCCCTGACAATCTCATTTATATCATTTTTGATTGACTTGTCTAGTCAGTAGGAATTTTTTTTTAAAAAAAAATGCTATTCCTTTATCAAGAAATTGATAAGGGATAAAACAATCTCATCCCAAATCCTTGTTATAACTTGTACAGAAAAAACAAAAAAAAAATATCTTTTTTGTTTTTTCCTCCACAAAATATTAAAGGATCAATCAAAGACTGGAAAATCAAACTTCCATATAAACAACATTTATTTCATGGCTGCTCTATGAGAATATAGAGCACAAATACCGAATGAAAACCTACTATGATTCAGTTGATTATGTACTTAATCAAGGTTAATCCTTTAACTGAAATGTGGAGAAGGGAAAGTGGATATCTGATTGTTGGGAACAACAGAAAGGAAATAGACATACAAATCTTTCTCCAACAGAACCCACAAAACGTTATAAGCATATTCTTCATATTACTTTCTATCTACTACCAACAAGATAATGAGAGGAAATCAATTTTCCTCGCATTTTCTTCATGCACCTCCTTATATTCTGCAGGCAGAAACACCAACCAGCAATGAAAGAGAGAAAATTTCATTGACCAATCTGATTGCTCTAAATGACAGTAGGAATAACCCTAACGTATTTGTCCTCGGGCTTTAGTCAAGTGGTATGAGCACAGCACGTGCAGAGGCGTATTCAGGATTTTGAGATGATGGGTGCACTATTACAAAAAGGTGGATCTAAGATATAAATTTGATCGATTTAACATTTAGGTTCTTATCACTAAAAATAATTAAAATTTTAAAATTATAGGTCCAAAGTTATTTTTACCTATCCAAACCACTTAGAGAGACATTACTCAATTTTAAAAAAGAAAATAAAACAAGATAACTAAAAGATTCAAATTTCTAACCTCACTTAGAGAGGTGCACCCAACATAATTGCACGGTATAATACTTCAAGTGTGGGTTCACATATCTATATTTAAATATTTAAAAAAAATTTAACACTACTATATATGATTTCAGGAGGGGAGCATGGGTTCATGTGAACCCGGTGACCCCCTCCTGGATACGCCTCTGAGCACGTGGTGTGGATACGGCTCATGGCACAGATTCATACCTTGCCACATACAAAATCATGTAATTTAAGTGGAGAAGGGTAGAGGGGTTGGGCCATTATACACGAGTTTCAAACAGTGCGCCACTAGCCTTTGACAATTCAATTTCAATAAATCAAAACATTTCCCAGTTCTAATCAATTTTGTTACAAGCAACATAAAAAATTTTAAAACCCAGCTGCGAAAATGATTAAGATTAGCAATCAATAGTGTTCAATACCAAATTAGCTACTTCCTCTCCATTCAAACAAGAAAACAATAATTTTGAAAAAGAAAAACTGCTGAGAGTAAAATAATAAATACTACTAGTAGTAACAAACTTTTGAAGGTCGAAAAGAACATTTTTTTAATACCTGGTAGTCCTTCCAAGTGCAGTAAGTAGCAGCAGACTGTATAGTAATCCCTTTTTCTCTTTCTAAATCCATGGAATCCATCTTTGCACCAACTCCATCTTTACCCCTAACTTCATGGATCTCATGGATCCGGCCCGTATAAAACAGTACCCTCTCTGTCAGTGTGGTCTTACCGGAGTCAATATGAGCTGAAATCCCAATATTCCGTACTTTTTCGAGCGACTCCCTCCATACCGCATCTTTCTCCTCTCTCACTCTAGCGGTGGCACTACTGACAGCGTAGTGGCGCAGCTGGAAGTTTCCGGCCAATAAAGCGGCGACTGGGGTTGGCGGTGGGTGTTGAGGAGTCAACGGCGTCCTTTTGGTTGAGGAGCAAAGGGTGTAGAATAGGCGCGTCGTAGAGGATCTAGCTGATCGAGCCATGGGGGTTTAGGGTTTTTGGTTAAACCCTGTGGAAATCTGCTCCGGCGTGGAAGAGATGTTTCAGACACTTTTTCTTAAAATATTTTATGAAAAATTTAAACGGGTCGGTTTCTTGAAACGGGTCAAATAGTTTAGTAAGTAAAATGTTACCCGCTCAACTGCCGTACTAACTACTTTGTAAATTACTGTAACTTTAATTTGTGAGCTAGAGTTAAATTAACTTGCTTGGGTATTACCTGGTGTTTGATATTTTAAAATTAAGTCTGAAATAAAATTTATATTGCATATGATAGACGATATAAATTGATAATATAGCAAAATTTTCATTTTATACGAATATTTCATTCAACTTGATATTATTTTATCTCAACTCTGATTGAGATAAATTAGTCCAGAAATTATAATTTCAAAATAACTTAGCCCGCATATCATAATTAATAGTAACTTACGATTGTTCAAAATATCTTATCCAATACGAACAAAGAATACTACACCTAATTTTTTCTTGTTTATCAAGAAAATTGTGTAGATACCTGCACTCTCACAGGTTGACTTAAAGTAGAGAGGAAAAAAATGGGAGGAGGAACCATGTTGCCACTCTTTACAAGTACAAACTCCAACAATTGTTTCACTACCCCAACCCTACCCACCCTTAGGGACTCCAATTTCTACTCTCCCCCTTCTTTATCATCAATTTGTGAAACACCCTTTGGAGAATCTTGGACTAAGAATAGGTGTATTAATTATGGTTCAAATTCTAAGATTCTTGATATTGGATCTTTTGATGAGGTTGATGAAAAAGGGTCTCCTTATTATGACTCTGTTTTTGGTTCTGTTCCTTGTAGCTGGGAGGTTGAAAAGGCCATGTCTGATCTCCAAAGGTAAAATCTTTAACTTTATAAGAAAGGTAACAGTTTGATGTATGTAGTGATCAGTGTATAAGAGTATTGTATTGAATAGAGTGTATTAGTAATGTTGGGATTATTTCTTATCCATGACTTAATAACTCTGTTGGTTTTATTGTTTTCTGCAGTTTTATGAGTGGGTATTATGCCCCTAAAGAAGAGATGAATTGGGTTGAACCGATGCTAAATCCTTATCAGTCGACTCTGGTGAAATCACCTGGAAATGCAAGATTTTATGATGCTCTTTA
>JAJOOO010002499.1:0-32926 GCA_029582685.1 Solanum piurae
CCATATACCTGAATGCCTTAACAAGATGGAAATATTCATTACAAATCTTCACCAAAAAAAACGTTGGAATTTCCAGAGCTTTTCGTAAAACAAGAAATAAAAATTTCAAAATTTGAAATTCGAAATTTTAGTTCAGTAGTGTTTTAAGATTGAACGATTTGCAGATGCATTAAACGTATGCTTGAATTGTGGCAGTTAATTTTTAAATACCTTAATTAACGCATAAAACTGTTAAAATCCCCTTTTTAACGCACTAACCTGATAATTACTGCTTCTTAATTAAAGTATCAAGCCGCATATTAAAGTATCCGCAACACAATAAAAAAAGGGAAATTCGTAATTTATGAAAGAGTAGGGACAGGAAGTAATTTGTTTATTATACTATGTGCTTTATATAATTTTTACTTTATTATAGAGATCTTTACCTAAATAGCCAACCAGATTCACTATTTATATTTTAGCCACTTTACACAAAATATTCAGATATTATATACGATTACATACCTATTGTATTTGAATTATATATTATACGCCATCTAGTATTTTTATTTTAAAAGTTTGGTTACAGATTATTTAAGCTAACTCTTCCATGCATATTCGCTATCTAGCGAGTCAGGGGATTAACCTAATTCATCAATATATGTGGAATTTAGTCTTTCTCACAAATTAGATAATTACGCTTAAACTCGCTCAAAAACTAGACATATACAGCTTTATAAATATTTACAATCGCAAGGTGTTGTTCTATTTAGATTGACAAATAATACTATAGTTGAAACCACTTAAAATATCTACTACTAATATTTAGTGAGGGAATTTTGGAATGAAATGAAATTTAAAATTTTATTTTAAAAGGGAGTTTGGACTATTACTTATAAGCTGTATCGGACATTGGTTATAAGATCAATTATTTGTGCAAATTTTCAACTATTTCAACTTTGATAGGCCATATATAAGCTAATTGGTTGACTAGTTATTATTCATAATTATATATTGTACTATTCTTTTTGTTTTGGTATTCGGTGTCTACATTAGAGTTCAAATCGCGTACTGCATGACTTATTTGAGAATGACGCTCCCAACAAGATTTTCTCCAATTTTAAGGTTCGAATCTAAGACCTCTGATTAATTAGAGAGTGCCACCACTATACTGCAATCTATGTTTATAATTATTGGACTATATTATTCAATATAGACTATAGTTTTCTTATTATACCCTACTCTTTTGGGAATTATTGCACCTTATACTTTTAAATGTGATGACCTTTCTATTGTCTTTATCTTTCTTTTCTTTTTTGTGTGTGGCAAGTGGAAACTAATTGTGGCAAGTAGTTATAGAAAATGACAATTTTCTAAATTGCATAATTGTTTACGTGTATTACATGAAAACTCACAACTAAAAAAAATACGTCTAAAACTAATACTACTAAAGTATTGATTGTCTGCCCAATATGTCTAAATATGACAATTTCAGTAGGGATTTTAAATGTACGAATTGAATTTGAGCAGATTAAAATGAATTAATAAATTATAAATTACTTAAGTAAAAATAAATTAAGCTAAAAGATGAGTCATAAACTAATTTTTAAATGAGTTGAATTGGACCTTTGTAAATCATAATTTTATTGAATAATTTTGTCACCCATAATTTTCAATCAAGAACTTTTGTTAGTAAAAGCTACACTCATCACAAATCTTGTAACACTCTGTTTATTAAATTTACTTCAGTGCTTACTTTAAGTTGGTTTTGACTTCAAAAAAACAAAATGTTCACGGGACCCAATAAAAGTTAAATGGGAGTGATGACATTAAATAGTTATCAAATAAGAAAGGATGACATTTTTTTCGAGACAGACTAACAAAAATCACATAATTAAGTAGATCTTGAAAGCTTGGCTAAACAAACTAAATTGACGAATTTAGATAGCATAAAAATATCATGCGTCTTGGTCAATTATGTGATTCCTCAACCGACAGATTGATAGAGGAGCTTAGAAAGAAGGTCAGCCGCCTAAATTAATAAAAAAGTTTATTGATTTAATTGAAGAAAAGATGCAATTGAATAATTAGCCTAAAAATCAAGTTGCTTTCAAACCCAAATAATTTTTATAAAAATCCAAGAAGAAAAAAGGGCAATTGATGAATAATGGCAAAAAAGTATGATGTGCAATATTCTTGGATTTTTTTTTTCTATCTGACCAAGTCAAAAATACCCCACAATTTGTCTTGTCTTTATGTCACTGAAAACTACAGAAGTGGTGAGGACATTCAATGAAAAGGAAAATTGGACATATTTTTAACCCCACCACCATAATATACAAACTATATACACTCCACATGTACAAATAGACACATAATAATCTAAAATATCAAATGTATTCGTGACACGTATACACATGTATAAACAAGACATATATAATATTCTTAAACTATCAAATATATTTGAGACACGCTTACACATGTACAAATAACAGACATATAATATACTTATATGAATTTTAACATTTGTGTTGCATAAAAAAGGTTCAATCTTGTGAAACAACAGTTGATTTCAAATGAGAGGTCTTTCTTTACAATGAATTTGCGAGTTCAGAAAAATCCCATGTTATCCGTCAAATCTTATATATGTTTGGGAAAAAAAAAAGGTATGATTAAAGATAGATGTATAATATAAAGGAGAAACTATGTAATTAGATATATTTCACAATAACACTACTATATATATTATTGTTATTTATATTTTCAAAATATTACGTATTGTACCAATAATTAAGAGTTTTTTTATGATATATTGAGAAAGATACACTTAGATACATATATTTTTGCTACCAAATACAGTAAAATAGGGAGAAAGGTAAGCGAGATGGGGAGGAAGGCGAACAAGATTTTGTTATGTATCCCAAATACATATGTATGTATCTGGTGCAATTCACATGTATCTAGATCCGAGCGAGATTTATTAAAAATCCAAGATACATGTGAATCCACTTTGATAAATATATCTAGATCAAATTTGACCTCATGTATCCTAATATATATGTGTCTGGACGTATCTAAGTGTATCTAGACGCACCAAAATCTGATAAGATACGTAATATTGCAAACTAAACTATATCTAAATAATTAGCTCCTAAACTAGTGAGATTTATAAAAATTCCCCTACTATAAAATCTGATAAAATACGTAATATCACAAACTAGTCTATCTCTAAATTTCAATTTTTCTCACTACATATATATATGCCCTTTCTTTATACATATGTTAAATAAGTCTGGTCATGTTGTGATAATTAAGGGAATTTTTTTTTAAAAAAAGTTAAAAAATTCTTGTGATAATCAGAAATTGTGTGATAATGCAGTGCAGCTCAGCAAAGTCCTTTCTTAATATATTAGAGTCACATGGAAAAATTTCTCTTTTTTGAATATTGATAGGTGTATGTTGTTTTTTAGTAGAGTACTACTATTTGTTTTTAACTTATTGAACTAGAAATGTCAAGTTCAATGTATTGGGTAGAACATGCGTGTTATTGATTATCGAAAATTCTTACGAAACAGATGAATTATATTGATTTATATTTTTATGCTCTAAATTTTTTTGAGACATGTAAAACGTTTTTATTGTAAAGTTAGTTCTACTAACTATATTATTGTGAAACGATCGCCGTCCCTTTAATATTTATAATTATGTATTTATACAATAATAAATTAGAATTTAAAAAGATTACAAGATAATAACTATTTTTAGCATTTACAAGAAAGAAAGAAAAAATTGAAATTAGCTACAATTTTTGTTGTTAATCTATTGCTAATTGCTTGTAGCTAATAAAATTTTGTAGTCGCTGAGTTTTACTGTTAATTATAGAATTTAATTTGTCTGTTGTTGTTAATTTCTATTTTTTTTAATGGTAGAATATATATAGGAAGGTATATCCGTTAAAGTGTTTAAATTATATTTCAGGATAAATGTTATATAATGATGTCATTTTTATTTGTTATAATAGATAATCAATATTTATTTTCAAAATTATAAATCTCATATTTTTTCGAAAATATCTAACATATTTTATTGAGAAGAGAATTATTAGCACATAGTCATGATGCTCATTACAGTTCTGTGACTAAAGAGTGTAAGATTTTCTTCATTAAAGCATATTAAATGCATTATTATATAGTTTCATTATTCCCAAATTGCAATGGAGTCAACTAAATTAAGTAATATCAATTATTGTGAATTTAGCTCTAATTGGGACCTTAAAATGAATTTTTTTAAAACTTGCCATTTTCTAATAACACGGAGAATCTTTGATCAATATATATAATATTAGATAACGATCGACTACCTATTAACCTTTTACTCTAATCTTTGACAGCTTAACCTCTATACTATCTTGTCTAAGTTGATCATATCCTCGATAAGTTATAAAATTCATATCCTCTCAAATTATATCTCCTTAATACTTCTTCGATCTACCTGCTTTTTCGGAGTGAAACAACGGGGAACAAACAATGCAATGACAAGAAAAATATAGCAACTATGCTTCCTAGGAAATTCGTACTAGACCAGCTGCAAAAAAACATAGATAGTCAATTTTACAGTTGCCTGCTAAAATTTTCATTAATGACACTCTTGTTTAATGCTTATTTTATTTTATTTTTTATTCAATTTAATGCTCAAGCTGATGCAATTATTTTAACAGTTGTGGCAGTTGAAAATACTATTTTCACAATTAATGTCTATGAAAAAAAAAAAAAAATCTAGAGTAGGACATACGACATTTTTGCTTATATCATTACAATAAGACGAACAATGATTTTGATAGAGTGATAAGTACTCTTCATCCTTAATTATATGTCTCGAGTTTGAATCTCCTTTGTAAGAGAGCGTTTTACCCCAATTTGGGACTGTGCTGGTAATAAAAATAAATTAAATTGTATTTTTTTTAAATTGAATGTTGGCACTTACTTAGTGTGAACATATTTATATTTTGAGATTTTTTTTAACTCTCTATCTATCCTGTATTTATAGTTTGAGCTGGAAAATTTAATATTTATAGTCATTACTCAATTCATCAAATATGTATGAGGCATTTTAATTAATTTTCATTTTTGAAGATGTTAAAGTATTTTTAGAATTCAAATTCAAAAAACTATTTCAATTTTAAAGTATGTATGGTCTCCATCATCACTTACTTTGATATCTAGTGTTTTTTTTAAAAAAGAAATTGTGTCTAATCAAATTAAAACACATAAATATCTTGAAATAGAAGAAGTATATTCTTTTACCATCACTAGTTTTATACATAAGCTACTTCATATGTTAAACTTCAAATCCAATCAAACATAGTCATATAAAATGAATGTATCGTTTCAAAGAGAAAACACTGGGCGAACAAAAGGAACGAGATAAAAAGAGTATCGAAATAGTAAGTGAAAAGCCAACAAAAGAAAGAAAAAAGAAATGAGATAAGGTGGATATTGGATATCGAGTGAAAAAACCAATAAAATAAAGATGAAAGGAAATAAGATAAAGCGAGTAACGAATATCAGGTAAAAACCAATAAAGAGAAAGAAATGTGATAAAGCGAGTATCGAATAGAGAGTTAAAAATCAACAACAAAAAAAAGTAGAAAAATACGGCGAGTATCGAATACGGAGCGAAAAACCAATAAATGAAAAATGACGAAAAGAAATGAGATGAAGAAACGTGATAAAGCGAATATCGAGTAAAAACCAATAAAAAGGGGAAAAAAGAAACGATAAAGCGAATATCGAATACAGAGTAAAAAATCAACAACAAAAAAAGAAAAAAAATACGAGTATCGAATACAGAGTGAAAACCCAATAAAAAGGAAAGAAGAAGAAAAAGAAACGTGATAAAACGAGTATCGAATACAAAATGAAAAACCAACAACAACAAATTATAAAGCAAAAAAAAGAGATAAAAATAGATATCGAACACAGAGCGAAAACCAACCAACAAAAAGAAAGTAGAAGGAAAGGAGGTATTTGTACTTGCATGGCAACTTGAAAATGATACATATAGTAGTATCACAGCTGTATATTTAGGAATGAACCTCAAATATGAAACAACTATATTGTAAATAAGAAAAAAAAAATGAAGACATAAATTTCACAACATATCCATACACCAAATATCCAAAAAAATGTTAAAGATTGCTCTTTTCTTCTTCTTCCTCTTCTTTTACTCAGTTTTATCTAATCAAATCTCCAATTTAGAACACAAAGCTTTACTTGATCTTAGATCATCTTTAGGCATCAGAGCAAAAAACTGGCCAAGAAAATCCAACCCTTGTACCAATTGGACTGGAATTCATTGCAACAATGACAAAGTTGTGGGAATTAAGTTGACAGGACTAAGAAGAATTCACAAAGGGAACATGTCTCCGCAGTTTGCTGTTGATTCTTTAGCCAATTTTACTCACTTGACATCATTCAACTCATCAGGTTTTGTTCTTTCAGGGCCAATACCTGATTGGTTTGGCCAAAAGTTAACTCAACTCAAACAACTTGATCTTAGTTCAAGTTCAATTCTTGGTTCACTTCCATCCTCATTAGGGAGTTTGAGTAATCTTGATTTTATGTCTTTGTTTAACAATTCAATTACAGGAACTGTTCCTTTAGAACTTGGAAAGTTGAGTTCTTTAAGGGTTCTAAATCTTTCTTGGAATTCATTTACAGGTGAAATTCCAAGTTCTGTTTCAGATATTAAGAATCTGTCTGTTCTTGATTTGTCTTCAAATTTCTTGTCTGGACAAATCCCAGTTGAGTTTGGTTCATTTCTTGGACTTAAGTTACTTAATTTGTCAAATAATAGTTTAAGTTCTTATATTCCTTCTGAAATTTCAAATCTTTCTGAATTAGTAGAACTTGATCTTGGCTATAATTACTTGTCAGGATCATTGCCTCAGGGTTTTTTCAGAATGAGAAATTTGAGTAAATTGTTAGTTGGAAATAATGACCTAGAGGGTGCATTGTCAAGTACTTTGTTTACTTCAAATGATTCTGTATTGGAGTATATAAATCTTAGTCGGAATCGATTCGAAGGCAAAGTTCCTGATGTTTTGTGGTCGTTGTCTGATCATTTGAGGATTCTTGATATATCAGGGAACAATTTTACTGGTGTGGTTTCAAATAGTACCTATTTTAGTGCTACTGGTGCTTCATATAACCTTTCTAATAATCTTTTCTATGGAAATGTGACGTTTGATGTTCGGAGTTTTCAGTCGATTGATCTGTCTAAGAACTATTTTCAAGGACTAGCACCTGATAAATCTGGTGTTCGAGTTATGGATAATTGCTTTACAGGGTTATTGAATCAGAGGAGTTTAGATGATTGTAGTAAGTTTTATGCTGATAGGGGTCTAGTTTTTGTTGATGGTGGAATCAAAACTCCGGTGCAAAGAACCTCGAAGGGCGGGCATACACGTTTGTTTGTTATGGTTGGAGTTTTTGGTGGAGTTGGTGTTCTTATGCTTTTGGCATTAGTCATTTTATTGTTTTGGAAGGTATGCTACAGAGGGGATTCAAACGAAAGAGGCATATCGAATGTTAGTCCTGTTGTGGAAGGAGGCAATAATCAGGCACCAGTAAAGTTCTCTCGTGATACATCTGGTTCGATCGAATCATTTACTTATGATCAGATACTAAAAGCCACAAGCAACTTCAATGAAACAGATCTTATCAAGAATGGTCATACAGGAGATGTTTTCCGAGGCATATTGGAAGGCGGTGTCACCGTGGTTATCAAGAGAGTTAATGTACACCATATCGAAAAAGAAACATACAAGTTGGAGTTGGATTTGTTAAACTGGACAACACACCATAGGCTTGTTCCTTTTTTGGGACATTGCTTAGATCATGAGAATGAGAAATTCTTAGTCTATAAATATATGCCAAATGGAGATTTGTTTAATTTGTTGGCCCGGGATACGGATTTAGAAGACGAAAATGGACAGTCTTTGGATTGGATAACAAGATTAAAAATTGCAACAGGAGCTGCAGAAGGCTTAGTTTATTTGCATCATG
Source organism: Solanum piurae (assembly GCA_029582685.1). Classification (NCBI taxonomy): domain Eukaryota; kingdom Viridiplantae; phylum Streptophyta; class Magnoliopsida; order Solanales; family Solanaceae; genus Solanum; species Solanum piurae. The sequence goes on from JAJOOO010002499.1 coordinate 8,046, forward strand.
AGTGTAATCCTCCTCTTGTTCATAGGTATTTTTTTTCTCACTTTTTTGTATTCTTGTTTGATAATGTTGTACACCAAGCTAATTATATTCTGCATTTTCTGGTTCTTGAAGAGATGTTCAAGCTAGCAGTATCCTTCTCGACGATAAATTTGAAGTAAGGCTGGGAAGTTTGAGCGACGTGTGTGCGCAGGAAGGTGATAGCCAGAATTTGATCACAAAGTTTTTCCGCACCACAAAGTAAGTATTACTATGATCATAGTTTGATCCTAATACCAGATTTTTCAGAAATGTAATAGACATTTAGTTGGATTTATGTGTTTACATTTCTGTGTATTGCTTTTTGTTCAACGTTCTAAGATATATTATGTTTCTTCTTGACAATAAACAGGAATCCTGAGGGAGAGCCTGCTGGTATGTACTATTCTTTTCGTAAAAATCGCGTAGTTGAATAGAGTTATTTTTCGGAATTTCTCATATGCTGCCTTTATACATGAACAGGATCTTCATTTACAAGTTGCAGTACATATGATGTATACTGTTTCGGGAAGGTCTTACTCGAGCTTGTAACTGGTAAGGTTGGCGTAAGTCACTTAGATGATGCCTCAACCAAGGAGTGGTTGGACAAGCTTCTTCCTTTCATCACTATACGCGAGAAAGAACTAGTGTCCAAGATAGTCGATCCATCTCTAATTATAGACGATGACTTACTTGAAGAGATGTGGGCTGTAGCAATAGTAGCCAAAGCATGTCTTCATCCGAGGCCTTCTAGACGTCCTGAAATGAGACGCGTCCTGAAAGCTCTTGAGAACCCGTTCAAGGTTGTTAGGGAAGGAAGTTTCAACTCTATAAGGCTACGAAATACTTCATCGAGGCGATCATGGAGTGCTGCTTTTCTTGGTAGTTGGAATCATAGCTCACAGGATAGTGTTAATGCTAGTGGCCAAATAAGCAAAGAAGCTGGCATGAACCTGAAACAGTCAGGAAGAGTAGGATTATCTCATTCTATTAGCAGCGGGAACGAACATTCATCATCGTGTAAGAGATCATCGAGTGAGATTTTCCCTGAACCTCAGGACACACTAGATATAGAGAGACAAGACATGAGCTAGCCATCCAGCACGAATCTATGCCAAATGCATTTCTGTAGGCAGGGGTTTTGTAAATATCAGGAGCTTTGATTTTTTATTAGATGAGCGGTGGTACTATGATCGTTCTGAAGACATGGGGCCTACACGCTACACACATGTTATGCTGTTGGTAAACTCTTTCCTTCTGCAACAGCCTATCAAATCGGATCAGTATTTTTGAAAATGTTGTGTTACATCATGTACATGTAGTCTGTTTTTCCTCTTTTTCTTTTAGTGTTTCACAAATGCTCATGTGCTTTGTAAATTTTCAAAAAGTTTACTCTTGTTCCTGTGATGATAGAACAAGTATATAACTGTGTCAAGAGTGTACACTATCTAATCCAGATTCACATTTTCATGATCTCATATTTTGCAATTGCATGAAAAAGTATGATATAATTGAATAATAGAACCTGAACTTTCTTGCGCCGAGGGTCTATCGGAAACAACCTCTCTACTATAAGTAGAAGTAAGGCATGCGTACATTCGATCGTCTCAAGACCCTTGCACCAGGTATGTTGTTGTAATTGGATAAATAGGGCCTCAAAACTGCTATAGTGTGTTAATCCCTTGGTGGCCTAAATAAGGACAAGTAACTCAATACATGTAGATGCACCTGAAAGTTACAATTAGCAAAAGTCTTCTTTAAAATGCATTTGGTTGTCCAATGGCGGAATCAGGATTTTCATCAAAGGGATTCAAAATATAAAGAAGTAGATACACGAAGAAGCTAAGGGGATTCACATCTACCATACATATATAAAAATTATTTTTGACAGTATATATACAACGTCTAAATTATTGAATCAATATATTCTTATCAACACCTTCAAATGTGAAGCATCGTTGATCAGATTCATCAAAAATTCAAGACAAACAAATTAAAAGTCATATTTTCATTTAAAAAGTGTCCATAGACCAACTTTCTCGATTAATGAACCTACAAAATCCTTCGAACTGTATGTCTGTATCAAATTAAATCCAGATATTGCAGATATTTCCTCATTTCCACTTTTGAAAGATTCGATTAAGTAGGCATAATACATAAATATGTCATTTAACTTGGCTTTAGCTGACATTTGCGCCCTCCAACTTTGGACGCACATAAGTAGGTACTTAAACTTGTATAAAATTAAACAAGCAGACACATGAGTCCTTCGTGGCATAATGCACGTAAAATACAAAATTGCCATATAGAAGGTCACATAGGACAAATATGTTTGGTCGTTCAATTTCATACAAGTTTAAGTGTCTACTTGCGTATAACCAAAGTTGGAGGGCATAGATATCATCTGAAACCAAGTTAAAATGACATATTTATATATTATATCATAAAAGTAGTCTATTGAAGGGATCATAAGACATGAGGGGATGTAGCTCAAATGGTAGAGCGCTCGCTTTGCATGCGAGAGGCACGGGGTTCGATCCCCCGCATCTCCATTTTTTTCCATCTTTTTTATAGTAAAGAAGAAGTAAATTGGTGCACTAAGCTTCCGCTATAAGCGGAATTTCAAAAAAGATTAGACTACATTAAATCTATATTGTTTGCAACTTTATTTTACATTTTTATAAGATGTCTTCTATTGTTTGAACCTTTAATTTCTAATCATACGATAATAACTTAAATTGTTGCACTATGGCACTGAATTGATAAAGATTAAAGAAATGCATACTTATATCAAAATATCATTAATAATGTTAATTTATTAAAACACACTCCTAATAAAAAAAATTGAAATTGTGTCAATTCAACATGATTAAGTAAAGTAAAATCGAGGATGTATAATCAAATTCTCAATTCATTTAATAAGCTTTGACTTAATCAAAGTCTTTCTACTTCATTTTCCTCTTGATTTTTTTTGTCTTTCAACAATTTGATTTTAACCTAACCATAACAATTTGATACTCCCTTTAACAATAGTTCATTTTTAATACTTGTCCAGGTTTGATTTGATATATTTTTTAAATTAGATAAATATTCTTAAAAAATACATTAAAAATAACTATAATTAATAATAAGAATAAAATATTAATTAAATAATAATTATCTCTTAATATTTTTAAATTAGATAAATATTCATTCGTTCAATTTTTACTTGTCTATTTTAATCTATACACACTCCTTAAAAAGCAATACTACTTAATATAAAGATTTTATCATAATATCTATATTAATTGATATTTTGTATTAAATTTTGAGAAAATAAATAATCAGTGTTAAAATAAAAATATATATTTTTCTTAAAAATAATAAAATTTATTTTTGAAATAATAAAAAAGTAAATTTAATCTAAGTAACACGAACAAAATCGACCCTTCTTTGGAAAAAGAAAGATAAAAACTTCCTTCTTCTACAGAAATCACAGCGATATAGCGAAGCATCAAAATGGATCTCTGAATCTGTAGCTGAGAAAATCAGTGATCCTTCAATTACTCACAATCTGCCTTAGCTTCTCCATCTTCGTCTTGCTGCGAGGTGAGGTAACAAATTATACTTTGCAGCTCTTGATTTTGGTTCGATTTGATTTAGGTCTTTTTGTTCTGTGAAATTTAGGCATCAATGTTTCTTAGATTTGCGATTTTACTATGAAATTTGCTGTTTTAGGTTCTAATTTTGCTTCAATTTGGATTTTGGCTGATTTGTGGCTTCATCCTGCAATAAAACGAATCATATATTGGCCTAATGTGTACCCGGTGATGTTTTAGAGTAGAACTCAAAGTTCTTCCTCTCTGAGAAGTTAGTTTGGTAGATCGTCTGGAAACACCTCTGTATTGTATCATTCCCCGGGTTTCATGAACTGTAGTTAATAAAGTATAAGAAAACCTGACTGATCATCCTGTGCACCTTCGTGAAAGATATGATTTTTATCCTGTGTTATGGAAACTATACAATTCCTTAGCTTAAGAAGTTTGACTAATTGCTCCTCCGATCCAGAGTGGATTCTAGGAAGTTCTACTTCTACATGTGGTTCCCGGGAGTACCAAACCTCAAAACTGTGGAGTAGCAATCAAATGTTGTATGACATGATCCCAGCATATTCATACACAGAATAACATTGAGGTCTACCATAGGCAATACAATTAAGTCATCCACGGTGTCTTTGATCTGTACTGAGACCTCATAGTGTCATCCACAACGATAGACTCCCCCAATCGAGTCGAGACAAAAAAAAAGGCTTGTCTAGGAACTATAATACCTCTCCAAGCAAGATGTTAAGTGTGGTGACATATAAGAATAGTTAGATCCCAGATCTATATGTGCAAATGCCACATGAGAACAAATATGACCACGTCATTCGATGCCTCAGCATCCACTCTGGCCATAGCATAGAGATGCGAGTTGGTCCCCATTACCCTGAAGAACGTTACCACTAGCAACATGTGGAGCGACCTTAGCTGTAATCTGAGTTGTAACAGTATGCCTTGGACACGCACCTGTGCTGATATCCATTAAAGGCTGATGTGCAGTGCATATTTGGGTTTTTCTACAGCCCAGATACTACAATCCAGTTGGCTCCTTGATGCATTCTGCTCTGAATTTATTTTTCCAGCAACTATGGAATTCACATCAGTCATACATGGGAAGTTTCTGAGAGGGCATGGTTTGCATTCGTTTTATTAACATTACTAAAGTGTATAGCTTACAGGCACATTCAATATAGCTGTGCAAGGATTTTAGTTTAATAGTTTTGATTGACATTTCTTTTTGCAGGTATGCAATTTAAGGTCACTTCCTTCATCAAAAGAAATTTTCTTTTAAGGTCACCTGCTAATGCTATTAACTAAAAATTTTGCACATTTATATCGAATGTGTCCCGAAGACAAAGCACTTCAGTAATGTCAATTAAAAGTTTTACGAACCATGCTCTCTTGGATACAAACCATGTACAAAGATTTGAATTTCTAAAAAAGCAATAAATAAATCTCGAGCAGAATGCATCAAGGAGCTCACTTGACTGTTGTATTTCGCGATATAAAAGCCCAAATATATACTGCACATCGTCCTTTTAATGGATATCAGCACAGGTTTGTGGCCTCTTTCAAACTACTCTAGTCTATTTTCGGATGAAATCAAGTACCATGTTTCTCTCTCTTATTCATACTCTTTTTCTTGTCTCATGAAATGAAAGACACAAACCTATATTATCAAAAGAGGATCAGTTTAGTTTGAATTTAGTGAGTTCAAATGGATTGGTATGGAATTTCACTGTGAAAAGCTTACTTTCCAAAATGTTGACAAATCTCATTTTTTTTGGGGATTTCCGCAAGACCCTTTTCCTTTGTGAAGATTCATGTTTTTATTCTCAGATCTCATGGATAAATTTTCTTATCTAACTAAAAAAAATTGAGTTCTTTGAAATACCTGCTTTTCCCGAAAAACCAACAAATCATATTCGAGAGCTTTGCAATGACAATCTGGAATTTTTGTATCAATAATGACTACCATTACAAATCCTGAAGGGTAACATGGACTTGTTAAAGTTGATTCAGTAAAGGGGGTTTACATTTTTTCTCACTTCTCAGGCAAGTTAGCTGTAGAAGACAGTTTGTTTACCTTATTTACTATAGGTCTGTTAGCATTTGCACTTCTCCATTAGCTTAAGGATTTTAGGTTCAACCCAAACCAGACGTGTTCACTTTGAACAAACATAAAGGCACATTTATGTTTAGTGTTATATATCAAGAACCAAAATACACCTACCTCTTTACTGAAGGAAATCGGGGACTATTTTGAGTTTTTGCACTTGATATCTGTAATGCCTTTCTAATGGAGATAGTTAGGGATATAGATTACAAACATATCACTTTGGTCATGTATAAGAGTTCTTTTTTTTTGGAATTCATCCTTCTCATGATTTTCATATTTTCTCGGAAAAGGCCTTCTTGCTAAATTGCTACTGTATCTCTTCATCATAATACATTTTAGGCATTTTGAGATGTACTACTTTGCAATTCAGGGCATAAGATATAGTTCTCCATCATTTTCTCCTGATTCATTTTATATGTAATATATATGTTTTTTAATTATCTAATGTGTCCAGTTAAATGTTCTACAGTTGGTGTTGAAGATGTCTTCAGCTCAAGATCCTTTTTATATTGTCAAGGAAGAAATTCAAGAATCTGTAAGTTCATCTACTAAAATCTAGTGATGCTCTAATAATCGTGAAGTGAAGTAAATCTTATTTGTAGTGTGTTGTTCTTATTCTTGCATGGGAGATAGATTCATGAAGGGTTGATGGTGTTTCCTGTCATCTATCTATCTCTATCTCTCTCAATAATTTGGGGGAGGGGATGGATAGTGTGTTTATGAGATAAAGTAGAATTATTCTAGATTAAGGATTAAAATAAAGTACTCCAGTAACACAGGTAACAGGTAACAGGTAACAGGTAACAGGTAACAGGTAAGGAAGCTACTTTCGTGATTTTCTTGAGGCTGTTGTCTATTATCATAGAAGAAATCAAAAGGCAAGCAGAACAATCTAAGAAATTTCATCTCTTTTACTCTTAAGAAGAGGATAAACTAAACTTCCCTTGCTGTTAGAATATGTTGGTTCTCATCTGTGATCAAGTTTGTTGACTACACAATCTAACTCTTGAAATTCCTGCTTGGTTAGATTGACAAGCTCTTGTCCACGTTTCATCAATGGGAGCAAACTCCTACCGGAAGTAGTGAGCAAGTACATCTTACCAAAGAACTTCTTGCTTCATGTGAGAGCATTGAGTGGCAGGTATGTGCGATAACGTAGCCCCATGAAACTTGATTAATTGATATTTATCACTGTTTGGTTTGTTAAATTCTCATTATATGTCTTCCTGATTGCCTGTACTGTACGTGAATGAATAACGAAGATTTTGAATAGCCAGATACAATTGCATGTTTGATGTGTTGCACCTGTCTTAAGTTCAGTCTATGGATTTGTACTGTCCAATCTATTGACTTTAGTACTTAGTAAAAAAAATTCATAAAAAAAATACTTGGGGAAAAATTTCTTCTTTAGAGAACAAAAGCAAGCATACCCAGAGTTGTTCTTCTGTCAATGTGATTTGATATTGATCTACTGCAGCTATGACTTACTTCATATCCTTATATTAATGCTGAATTCCTGTTTTTTTTATGAGAAGGTGGATGAATTGGACAAAACAATTAATGTTGCAGCAAGAGATCCTTCTTGGTATGGTATTAATGATATTGAGCTTGATAAGAGAAGAAGATGGACCAGCAATGCCCGTGCTCAAGTATAGCTGATTCTGTTGATGCCAAATATATATTCTTTTGTTCCTTGGTTCCTTATAATAAAAAAACGATTTCAAATTGCCTTTAACCAGGTGGGAAGCATGAAGAAAGCTGTAGTAGCTGGAAAACAGTCAAATGGGACAAGTACATCTAATCTGAGTGGGATGCGGCGAGAACTGTTGAGATTGCCAGATTCTGATCAGAAAGAGAGATCCAATGCATACAATGCCCGAGATAATGATGACTTCATATCATCAGAATCAGATAGGCAATTACTTCTTATGAGGTAATATTCCCTCCATTTCTTTGCATTTATCGTTGTTTGTCATGTACCAATTGATTTTTGTTCCAATCTCACTGAAAATCTTGCACGTATCCATTTTTCTTTCTGAGATATCTTCTTAATGTTTTCTCAATCTTCACTGTGGAATCCCAGCCTTCGATTTTATTTATTTGGGGAGGATAATATATATCATCAACCTCTCTAAGATCTTTATGTCGTGGTCATAACCATTCTGCCATGTCTTTTTAGCTTTCTGAGTTTGTCTACTCAACTTCATTTATCATGGATTAGTATGCTGTATTGATTACCCTTTAGTACCTGTTATTAAAGGTGTTAGCAGTATAATTTTGCCAGCACCTAAATTATATCGAGAAGACTTCAATTAACATAGAATTTAGAGGATGTAGCATAATCTTGAATCTATTTGATATGGTACTATGGCATTTTTATAGGTTTTAAATCAAAAACTCTATTTTCTGGATCGTTCACTTCTAACAACAGATTGGGTGTCCTGTGCAGGCAACAGGATGAAGAACTAGACGAGCTTAGTGCCAGCGTAGTCAGAATTGGAGATGTTGGGCTCACCATACATGATGAACTTCTTGCACATGTGAGTGCTACCACCTGCTTAAATCAGTTCCTTGAATTTCTCGTCACTCAACAAATTGCAGCTGCTTAAACTCCTCTAAATCAAAATGTAGTTAAAATCAATATATGTTCCTTGCAGGAGAAGATCTTAAGTGAGTTGGACACGGAGATGGACAGTACATCCAATCGTCTGGATTTCGTTCAGGTAACTGAAAGTTCTTTCTCTAGTTTTCAAATTACTAAATCAGCCGCATCAACAATGAACTTTTATTTATCGCTGTTATAGTATTCTTATCGCATGGAAACCACAATTTATTGCAGAAAAAGATCGGCATGGTAATGAAGAAGGCGAGCGTCAAGGGACAGATGATGATGATTTGTTTTCTGATAGTTTTATTTATTGTTCTTTTCGTTCTGGTTTTCTTGACCTAGGTAGCATAATTTGTTTTCTTATAATTTTGTTCAATTCATTCTGGTTTTGTCTACCCAGTTTATTATGTACGTATTGTTATGGAAGAAACTGGCATGTATACAGCATACATAAATGAATTGGAAATCTTGGCATTGACACTACTACAAATGTTTTCTTTTTGGGTTGAGCATTTTAAAGTGTGTTACATTATAATGTATATTTTTTATTGGATTGTTTTTTTATACTAAAAATGGGATGAATAGAGTAAAATTTTAAAATTGATTTTACTTCAAACTCAACATAATAATGTTAGAAGATGAAAGTCGTGAATACTGATGTGGATGTGTGGGAATACTTAGAGGTAGATAAGATGAGGGAAGCGAGGCTAAGATAATTTGAGTATGTAAAACGAAGTGTAATTGCCTCGCTTGCGAGAGGAAGTGTGGGAGGTTGGCAATGGCGGGCGACATGAGAGCAAGTGTGAGAGGTTTGCAATGGCGGGCGATAGGAGAGGTAGTGGCATATCAAAAAGGTATCGGAAAAAGGTGATTAGAAAGAATATAACACGTCTTCAGTTTATTGAAGACATGACTTTAGAGAGGAAGGTTTAAGGTCGCAGACTGACAATTTTGCATTATTTAGCTCTTACACAATTTATCAAGTTGATAATCTTTGACTAATTGTGATAAAAGATTTTATTATAGGTCAAAAAATGATGATAATTTTCATAGGGTATCTGCACAAAAGTCCTTAAAAATCATGACATTTTTCATGTGTGGAACATGTTTTAAAAATTGAATTAGTTAAATAAGATAAACATTCCTCTTATTTATATCTTTTTTCTATATTGGTGTTTTATAATTTAAGCACATTACTTCGATACTTTTTCCATCTCAAAATATTTATCGTTATTTTTAAAAATAGGTATGTAAAATTATTTGTCAGTTTAAATATCCGTGATAAAACTAATTATTTATTTCCATTTTATTTTTGTAGTAATTCTTGAAAAACTACAAATACCTCAAAAGAGTAAGACTTTGTTTGAATTAAGTAACTTATTTTAAGCGCTTTTTAAGTCAGAATAATAAAAGAAAAGCATTTAATTGATGATACACTTAATTAAGAAAATAGAATGGGATCATGTTTAACGTTGGATAGCACAATAGTATTTCCTCCGTCCAATAATAGTTTTTCATTATACTATTTTGGAATGTTCAACAATATTTATTTATTTTATGAAATCAATAAATAATTTCACACTTAGTTCCTAATTTACTCTTATCATTAATTATAGGTATTTTTTTATTATAAATTTCAAGATATTATATTTATTACTATTTAATAAAATTATTTTTTTATTTATAATTATTTTTTAAATTGTATAAAATCAATAATAAAATAAGTATCGTTGAACAGATGGATACAGATTAAAAGGTATAAATTCAAAACATCACTTCCATTAATTGAAATAAAAATTGAAGATACCATCGACCTCGTAAATCTCAAATTCATTCTTTTTTTCTTGTAGATAAGATCACCCATCCTCTTTGTTGGCCTCCATCACCATCAACATTTCTTTTCATGCACATAAATTTCTCACCCCTACTCCACACCCAACACATGGGGTGGGGGCTATAATAAAATTTATGAGTTCGATAAAATTTAATAATTTAAATTTATAATTTAAATATATATTTTTAAAAGTTTATTGAATATGTTAAAAAAATAATGAATTTGGAAATCATCAATTTAGGAGGACTAGTATCACATGGACTGATTTTATATTTAAGAGGTAAAGATAAAATAGGTATGTGCTTGATCTTTTTTAAAGTTCATTTTAATTAATAGAATTCTATTGAATATGTTATTATTATTTTTATTGAAGTAATAAATATGCATTTAATTAAATGATTTGTCTTTCATGACTACTTTTTTTATTTTTATCATTTAAATAAGTTGATTTTTCCTTATTAATCAAATTATGTCTAGTGATACATAAATTATTTACACAACTTAAATTTATGCTTCAACATAAAATTGTCTTGAGGGATAAAATTTAAAGATAGACACAAAATAGGAGCAAAAGTATGGATGACACATGAATATGACCTCTAATTTGACAAAAAAATAATATTAAAAATATACTATTGAGTATTTGAATGTGTAACAAAGTTTATATAGTCCATCCTGAAATTAAACAATTGTTTGCTATATCTTGGACAATATGAACCTTAATATTGAATGGTTATGGATATTATCTTTTGACTATAAAAAGGACCCACAACAAGAAATATATAATATTCAGCATAAATAAATATTTCTGATTTTCCTTATCCTTCCATACGTGAAATTCGTTTCAATTTATTTGTTATATTTTAATTTAATATGAACTTAAAACACAACAAAATAATGAAATAAAAGAATGAACGAAAGGGATTGGAGGAAGGACGGATAAACTTGTTGCTTGTGTTTGATTAACTATTTACTGACTTATATATTAAAAAGAATTTTTTTTAAAAAGTCTTATATCTTTATATTAAAGTATGTCGAATGTATTAAAATGTCAATTAATCTTATTGGTTTGGAAAGTTAAAACTTATGACTAGAGATCTCGAGTTCAAGTCTTAGATATGAATTTTTTTTTAATAGAGAATGTTTCCCTCTGAATGGAGATCTATGCGGCGCAAATTTGAAATAGTCGGATTTTCAATATAAATATCGAACATCAAATGAAAAATTGAAACAAAAAAACAAAAAGAACAGAGATATTTTTTTAAAATGAATAAAAAAAAATTAGAATAAACAAATTAAAAAGAACAATTTTTTTTTTATAGAGCCACATAAACATTAGTATAGTAATATTGATAATATCAACATGGTGTTATTATATAAAAATAATGAGAGAGGAAAACAATACTAGTAGAGACTAGAGATTAGAGAGAAGGAAAAAACATAAAGTATTTTGATTGTAAAGATTGAAGAAGATTCCAAAAAGAGTAGCATCCCTCATCACTGTATATGATTTTTTTAGCCAACCAAAAAGTTTGGTGGAGTTGATGAGAAAAAACACTTCTTTTTTGGGAACTTGAAAGTGATTTAAAAGGTCTTTTGATGCTTGTATAAAAGTAGAAAAAATAGAGAGGATTTTCTTGGTAAGTATATCAAGTTGAGAATTTTTTAGGATTTTGTATGTAATTTTCTCTTTTCATTTCTTGGGTAAAAGGTGAGTTTTTTTTTTTGTGGGGTGGGGTGGGGGAGGCGGTGGAAGGGGTTTAGTTTGGCTGCTTATGGGATGTGTGTAAATTGTAGATTGCTAGCAATTTGTTGGTATCTTTCTGGTTTTGGTGTATTTGCTTTGATTTTTGAGCCAGTTCAGTTCTTGATTTTGAGATGAAATATAGAAAAGATTGCAACTTTGGATTGGATTTTTGATTTGTCATCTGAAATTACTGGTGGGGTTGTGTTTATTTTCAAGAATCATTGATTTTGAGATGAAATGTATAAAAGATTGCAACTTTGGATTGGTTTTTTGATTTGTCACCTGAAATTACTGATGGGGTTGTGTTTATTTTCAAGAATCATTGATTTTGAGATGAAATGTAGAAAAGATTGCAACTTTGGATTGGTTTTTTGATTTGTCACCTGAAATTACTGGTGGGGTTGTGTTTATTTTCAAGAATCATTGATTTCTGCTGCTAATTTTGCAAGATTTTCTTTTTATTCAATTTCGATGTCATTTCTTAGTTTAGCTAATTTTGATGAAGTGTAGAAAAGGTTTGAATTGGATTGTTTTTTTTAATTTTGTCATCTGAAATAACTGTTGGGGTTGTGGTTAATTTCAAGAATCTTTGATTTTCTGCTGCTAATTCATAGCCTTGTTTGCAAGATTCTATTTTTATTCAATTTTGATACCATTTTTTAGTTTAGCTAACTTGTATGACTAAGTCTCATATGAAGTGTTTTTTCAATGACCTCTTCTATTGTTTTTGGTCTTTCTAGACTTCTAGGCATAATTATCTCAACTAAGGTTTGGTTTTTTTAGCAGCCTAGTCATAATTTTGCTTGGTTAAAAATATATTTGATCCTATAAGAAAGTATGTAACTAAATTTGGATCCCTTATTTTAGATAATTTAATTTAATTGTATGCCCAAAATTCTGTTCCTAAAATCTTGGTCTGTTTGTTTTCTGGAACCTTTATATTGTGTGTGTTTTTGTGGAATAAAATCTCTCTTTTTGCATTTCCATTGTTGTTCTCTCCATGTTTTGCCTGTATGATTCTCTGATCAGAGATGTCTGATAATGGAACAGGGTTCTTTGGCCTACGTAGGTCCCGATTCATGGTTCGATTATGTCCTTATATCGGTGTCTGGTGAAGGATTCTGTTGAGGATTAAACATGGAGAATGGTCATGAATCACTCAGCAATGGAAAACCAGCTGATCCTGGTTTCCAAATTATTAGGCACCCCTCTTACCAATCATCTTGTGGTAAATTATCGTTATCTTGGTTAGATATAAGAGTTTTCTATATTAGAGTCAGCAATTTTATGGTAGATGATTCCACCCCGGAATATCTTACTCTCAACCACATTCCTCTAAGTACCGATACATTGCTTGAAGTTAATGGAACAAGATGTTCCATGTATTCAGAAGGAGCATCTTGTCTCCTTCGAAGGGATCGGGTTGATAAGAAATCCGAAGAAGCTACATTTGTGAGCACGGATAGTATAAGGTTGACAGGAAGTGTGAAATTTGAGGTTTTCAATAAAGATGATCTTGTGCTCTCGGGGTTTTTAGAGATGTCGAATAGTAATGGTTTTGTTGGGGAGTCTAAAAGCAGTAGCAGGAGATGGAACATGGATTGTGAATCGGTGATGAATGCTGGCACTGGTTTCCTGAAGGGTAAACAAATTATGGATTCTGAATCATTATCACCAACAATTGAAGTCTTTATTACTGGTTGCTTCTCCGGGACGCCTATCATCTTGACCAAGAGTTTGCAGCTCAATCATCGGAAGAAGCACAACAGGAAGGGTATGTTACACTCAATCCCGGAGCATGAAGCAGATGAACAGCAGAAAAATGTCTCATCTGAACTTGATCTGCAGGTATAATTGGTAGTTCAGCACCTTTTTTTTGAGGTCCATTTGGTATAATGATCTAGCATTTTTGAATTCTATAATGCACATCAAAATGCAAAAAACAGCTGATAGGGCACATCCGAACAGTAAACATAATTGAATAACCACTTGTACCTTTAATGTACAAACTGAATCAACTAACAAACCTAAAAATGCTTGCATATATACTTCTTGCATACATTAAGGACCATTTATTTTAATAGATATTATGAAAATAACCGTTAGTTTTAGGGTTTAGGACAAAAATGATCACTTTTTGCATACATTAACGATTATCAAGGGTCGTGTACATATCAAGAACCAAAGTAGTCCACCCTATACCTTAAAGACCAACAACAACAACATATCTAGTGTAGTCCCACAAAGTGGGGTCTAAGGAGGGTAGAGTGTACGCAGACCTTATCCCTACCTCAAAGGTAGAGGGGTTGTTTCCGATAGACCCTCGGTTCAAGAAGAAAAACAGTTCAAGAAATGAAGTAATGCAAGAAACAACAGATAGTAACAATCACATCTGGCTTTATTCATGCTTCATATCTTTCTTTTTCTCTTTTTGGATAAAGTTGTTCATGCTTCGTATGATGAAACATGTTTCTGTGTTACATCATACCTAAAGGCCTGTATCTTTTAGAATCTTATCCTAATCAGTGTCATTGGTATGGGCTGAGACATACCTTCAGATGATTCTTTAATATTAAATTTATTTGTCTCCCATGTTACATTGTTCCTAAGTCTACAAGATCTTGATGTGTGGGGTCATTATCCTTTTTCTTTATTTGAAGGAATTGGAAATTGTTTTTTACAAAAAGTAGCACAAAGGAAGTGCTACTATTCAGATTTTTTTTAAAACTAATCCCTAATTTGAATTGTAGGGAGCTAGTAAAGCTTATTAGAATGTCTACAGTGTTCACATTTTTAAGATCATACCAAGATGCAATAGAATACAGATTTTTCAGTTTAGCGGTAAGGATAAGACACCGTCTCCAGTTCCACAACACATGTGATGGAATAGTACTCCATATCTTCCGATTCATTTGCTTCTGTTTCATTCGTAGCCGGTCTAACTTGTGTGAATGACCACCTGAAACAAAATTTCAAAGAAAGTGAAGGAAAAAAAATCCCATGTTAGTAGTACAATGGATATGTTTTTTTAATTATCCCATGTCTATCTGTTCCTTATAATGTTGTCTGTGCCATGCATAATATCTTGGACATCAATTATCCTATGTGATAAGATTGGAAAAGGAAACAGAAGCCCTCCCCCAATCATTTAGGATCCTCCTTTTTACAGATCCGAAAGAAGTGGTGGTGGTTTGCATTAAAAAGAAATGTTATCATTTGCTACCTATGAATGCCGGCAAACAGTTTAAAATGCTATAATGGATGAGTACTCTACTTCCTCCATGAATACTGGCGAAAATTAAAAAATGCTAGAACGGACGACTATTGCTTCCTGAATTTTTTTATGGCTTTTGCCATGAAATTTTTCAAAAAAAAATCAGAAATCCTTAGCTTTCCACTTGCTATAACAACCTTGTAGAGATTTGTTCTTTTCTTTTGTAATGTCTTACGCGTGATAGAGCACTAGTATAATGTTTCTGTTGACTGTATTGTAGGCCTATTATGCTGCTTTAGTTTTGAAGTTGAAAAAGGAAAGGATGTTTATGTTTGCCTCACTTTCAGATTTTTCAGTTTCCTTTTGTCAATTCTTCGTTCGATTTTCACAGATGGTTGCTGGCTTTTAGCATTTTTTAATTTCTATATTTGGAAAAGTGGATCTTTCAATCATAACTTGTCCAAGAATTTGCACAGCTTCTGAACTTCATTGTATGTTCACAGGTTACAGAGTTTAGAAAGTATGAACTAGAAAGTGAAGAAGACTACAACAACATGTATTGGAGACAGACAGAATATATGGATGGTGAAGATGGGGAACTATCCTGGTTCAATGCTGGGGTCCGTGTTGGTGTAGGGATCGGCCTTGGCATTTGTGTAGGAGTTGGAATAGGAGTTGGCCTGTTAGTCCGCACCTACCAGACTACTACGCGGAACTTCAGAAGGCTTGTGTGATTATGTAGCGGTAGCTGCATTTGTTTTTGCATAGACCAAACAGCTAACAACAGATATATGCTTGTCTTGAGAGTGTGAATTCTGCTCGTTAGACAGTTTCAGTGTAGCTAACCATCATACATTTTCGTGTTAACTTAATTCCTGCTAGCTTTTCGGCTTCCCTTGCCCTGTCCCCGTGTTAAGTCTCTTTGTACCCCCTTGTTGTTTTGGATTTAGGTGTGCAACTTCTTACTGTTGTAGATGTTCCATTCTGTTGCTGAGATGTGTCCAAGGCAACAAAAATTATATAATCATTTGGTATAATTTTTGTGTTAACTTTTTGGACTAGTAGTTCAATATAATTTTGTTCTTTTTGTAAACTCGTCCATCTGATAAATTGATGGTTTGGTGCAAGTGCCTAGGAAGCAGTAATTATATATTGTTTGATGTTTTACATTTGACAACCATCCAAAAAAAAACTTAAGGTCCGTTGGGGTTTAAACTGTAAAGCGTAGGCTTTCATAAGAAAGGCGCTAACTGAGAAAAAAAAAAGTAAAATATCAATCGTTTAGTATTGCCTATTCAGAATGATGTGAATTGGCAAGGAGTCTTAATGCACGTAAAGCTAGGTGAAGCGTTCAACATGTTTTGCATCTTGTTAAGTAATTCAATGGATGAATACTTATTGGCTTAATACATAGTTTACCTTGAAGTTAGTAGCAAAACTCAAATTACAATCTCAAAACTTTACTGCTGCTCCAAGGCTCCCCTTCTAATATTATTTAAGTATATTGATTATCAAACATCCTACTTCTGCATTTTGGCTTCCTTAAATTATTCGATCATGCAATACTAATTTAATACAAAAAAAAAACACTCAATCATGTCGTAGTTCTCAATCATTTCATGGCTTCGCGCTACGATGGAGGAGTAATAAGAAGTAAGTCTTGAAGTAGACATTCTTTTCCTTTTTTTTTATCAAGGATGTGTCCAGATTGTGCACACCTCGACTATTTCACCCAAAACGGTTACTTTCTATCTTCTACACCAATAGGTACCAGATAACTCTGTCAAACAAAAGACTTAAATAGATGAAAAGTAATCACCTGGTGTTTATTGCCTACTATTTAAAATGCAAATTCTTAACATCTTACATTTGTTATATCAAAGCAAAGCATCTAACCAAGTTTAAGTAACTCTATTAAAAGCATCTAAACTTTGACTGGTGGAGCAAGACACTCAATCTTTTGAGCAACCTCAGGTGCAGAGTAGCCATTAGTTTCAGTGTGGTGTTTGTCAAAACTCCAAAACTTTGCAGCTTTCACATCATCTTGAGCCATTTGCCTTGAGAACTCTTCATGATCATACTTCAAAGTTGCTTTTCCTCCTAATTCAGTTGGTAAATTATCCATGTCAAAATATGACTTCATCAATTCTACACTGTCCTTGTTCTTTGGATAAACAAATTTGACCTTCTGCATTGTTTTGGGATCCAGAAAATACTTGACTATCTAGAACAAGAATAGGGAAAAATCAGCATTAATAAAAGGTAAAACAAAGGGAGAGCCTCGAAGCAATGGTAAAGTTGTCTCAGTGTGACCTTAGGTCACAGATTCGAACTGTGGAATCAGTTGCAACCGACGCACACACCAGCATAGGTTGCCTACATGATGCATCACACACTTTGGAGTGCAACGTGAACACAGGATGCTTTATGCACCAGGCTGCCTTTCCTGAAGTAACTATGGTTGGTTGATGCTTGAATAAAACACATAATAGAACCATATAATAGCACATGGTTCGATATGAACGTGTAAACCAACAAGTCAGTGACTGAAAAAGGAGATAGTGTGTTTGGTAAGGAGGAACACATTTTTGAAAAAATATAAGAAAACAATTTCCTTAAAAACGAGAAAAATGACTTCTTTGGTGTAAATAGAGAAAACAAGTTTCATAAGTGGCATTCCATGTTGATTGTTTCCTCCCCAACCCCTAACACACTCCACCCATTCATAAGCTTTGGCCTTTAAAATAGTCAACACAATGCAATTAACAAGGGTGAGGACACTTAGATAACTGATCACAAGTTTTGGTTGGTTTTTGTTAGATCAAGTAACAGGTAAGAGGTGAGATAACTGATCACAAGTTTTGGTTGGTTTTTGTTAGATCAAGTAACAGGTAAGAGGTGAAAGAAAAAGATAAGATTCAGATCAAACCTTCCAAAATGCTTCAAAAATTCGCGGAGGGTTGTACAGAAATGCTACAGCAAGTCTTTCAGGGTAGTGATTCTGCAAAATATTGACCGTCTCACGAGCAGATTTGATAGGAACATTGTTGGTTAAAGACCATCCTGTGAAGTCTATCAACCATGACATTTGCTCTTGGTCTTGTGGAAGATTAAGAATTGCATTCTCTATCAGATACACTAAATGCCTCATCTGGTTGTCTAGTGCTGTTGTGTTCTGCAGAATGTAAGCGAGAACTATGAAACCAATTCAAGAATTTTTCAGCAGTTATCGTAACACAGATTTTGAAGACTTTAGAGTAGGTATTTTATGTTACCTGCATTCCTGGTCTCAAGATAAGAACAGTCCTCCCATGACGGTCATGAAAATTTGCTCTATATGCCTTCCCGGTTTCACCTTCAATTGCAACTTCATGCTGTCAAAGTGCAAATTATATGTTCAGCAGATGCAAAAGTACTTTTTTAGGGACACAAAAATTTACAGAGGTCCTGCATATGAGAAGCACAACACTCAAAGATATACATATTCAGAAAACCGTCTAGTACCAACAAGATGAATTATGACAAAACGAATCGTTGGTAAATAGAAATAAAGGCGACAGTCACAAATATGTTATATCTTTCATGTCTGCAGAATAACTACAAACGGTTTGTCATGCAGTACTTCTTTTAAGTTTCTCTATCAACTTTCTTTTAGCTACCCGCCCAAAATTCATATTGTGCACTTATATACAAATCTATAGGTAGTTTATCTCTTGGGGTACTAACTAACAGCTGAGTCCTCTCTGAACAACAGGAGATAGTTGCCTATCATACCGATCACCAACTTCACTTGCCTCTATGGGAAGCTCACTCTGGGCAGGTTGGGATCACTTACAATACACGGACACTACGAAGGGAAGGAGTGGGTTAGGAGCATTTTCAATATGATTCTTTTCCTGTATTTGTTCAATGAAAAATACGAGTCTGTTGGCATATAAATTTGTGACAAGCATAAACACTCCTAGCAAATATCGGACCTAAAGTAAACATACTGGTATGATTTAGCAACATGTTACATGTCAACAAGAAGATAACCACACCATACAAAATCGTCTCTTTTTTTACCCAGCGGATCTCTTCAGGCTTAAAAGTTGACCTCCATTTTAAGGTTTTTTCCAACATCTTCTTTGATTTCTCAACATTCCAATTCCGCGCTTCCAAATATCTCCTTAAACATGCATCATTGCAGTACTGTAAATCGCGTCCAGATAGTGGCGCGCCCAAGGAAGTCCTAAGCTCCTTAACCTGCAATAAAAGTAACAGCCTCTCACTTCATAGATATGATCTGATTAGAACAAGTTCAAAACACACGATTTGATCGTGAATACATCCACAGTCCCTCAGAAGTATCAAGAGTTATGCATCTTTATAATGTCAACGATTATATTCAAGTTTTTATAGACTCAGAGAACCTAATATGATCTATTTGAGCTCTGAAATAGCGAATTTACTGAAGGCACTGCTCACGTGTATGACCATCTCATCTAAAAGCTTAAGTTGTATACTTGTATATATTTTGAAACACACTCACAAACAGAAAACTCGACATAAAAATATAAACTTTTCAATGATTGATCACCTTATGTGGTTGATCCTCACCCTCATGTTCACTATGGGGATGGCTCTTGCGACGAAACATGATAAATGCTACTGCAACTGAAGCAAAACCAATATAAACAAAGTGAGGCCTTTCAACAATCGACTAATATAAGATCGAACTTCCCATGTATCAACAAATACATTTTCATATATAAAACTTACTTCTATTTGACAGTCACGAGATTTCCTATCGATCTCCAAATACATTTTGTAAACAAAATTCCATACAAATGATGATTTCAATTACCATGACATAAGTAGGGTCAAAAGAATTGCATTTCATTTTTCAAGCATATTCATCACTGAGTGAATCTATTTCATTCTGTTCGATACAAAAAGAAAAACGAATCACACTACTGTATGATTCGAACCTATGATATCAACTTTTGAGACTTCTCTCCTGTCTTAGCAGTCTCAAATAAGGCGTGCACGCTTGCATCTTTAGTAGATGATTGTTTCACTACTTAAGCGAAGAAAAGGCTAGATTAATCAAAGAGAGTACTACAAGTCCGCGTTTTTCTAGACAGAAAATCGCAGGAATCTGAAACTACTTTCGATTAACAAATTGTTGCAACATAAATGGCTAGCTTCCCTCTTTACAAACACAATTAAATGGTACACAAACACAAGCAGATTCAGGATTTAAAATCTATAGATTCAATCTTTAACATTCTTAGCCCTGAATCCCTAATTTTCTAAACTATGAATTCAGATATACTATTTGTTGCAATTTTAGTCAGTTTTTTCACATAAATTTAAACAATTCATAGAAAGTACTCGACTCAGATGAACCCGATGCTACAACAAAGGTTTTTTTGTGTGTTTCACACCATGATCCACCTACAACAGAGTGGTAAATTTGTGAAAGAGACTACCTTTTTTTGCTGATAAAAAAGATCCAAACTTTGTCACAACAAAACTAACAGGCTCCAGATTACAACAACAACATACCCGGGGTAATCCCGGGGTCTACGGAGGGTAGGATGCGTCAGACTTTATTCCTATCTTTCTAGGGTAAAAAATGTTATTTCTGATACACCCTTGGTTCAAAAGGAAAGTTAGTGAAACAGGACGGCAAGGAAAAAAAAAAAGGTAACAAAATAAACAAGATACAAAGCAAATGCGCCAACAAACAGTAATCCGTCCAGATTATCATTGTTATTATATATCCAAATCAAGATCGCTAACGTGTAATATACATAAATTACAATAATCAAATGCAGATTCAAGATTTTAAGTCAGTAAATACAGAGCCAACTACTACAATCACAATATATATAAAAAAAAATGTTCGAATCGAAGATAATGAGAATTAATTAATTCATGATCATACCTTAGGTTAGAAATTTGAGATGCCCTAATCAAGAATATGGCATATAATATATCAGTGTATATACATATAATATGATATGATCAGTGTGTGTTTGTGTGTGAAAAAGGACAATCAGATGTTACAATTATTTACACTAAAAAAATAAAAGTCTTCCACTATGAACATATGGTTATTTTACTCGTTGCGATCCTGGGATAGTGGGGGATATAATATAGTGTAAATCACAGTCTGCCACGTGGCATTTAGATTTATATAATATGAGAGTTTTCAGGAAAGCTTTCATCTTTGAATTTTGGTCATTTTGATATATGATTGAAATACGTTTAATTTTTAATTAATTTAAATGTGCGTTTTTTTTTTTTATGTAAGAAATATACTCCATCTGTCTACTTTTAATTGTTATGTTGCGTTTTTCAAATGTCAATTTGACTAATTTTCAAAGTTAAATAAGATTACATTAATTCAATATTTTAAACAAAGAATTTAGATATTCAAAAATATACGAAAGGTAATATAAATTGCAATTTTTTGCATATCCATTTTCACATTTACAAGCCCTTTTTTAAGAACCGCCCAAATTCCCCGATTATTCATGTGTATTAGCCCATGGATATGGCGCCTAGAGAACCCAAAAAAAAATTCTCAAAAAACTTTATGAGGACCTCCGTAATGAGTTGGGGAACTTTCACGTATACTCACACCAGTTTTTAACGTCCATTTTTGCATTTACAAGCCCTTTTTGACGAATCGCCCAAATTTCCCGATTTTTCGTGTGATCATGCCCATGGATCTGGCGCCCGGACAACCCAAAATTTTTTTCTCGAAAAACATTATGAGGACCTCCGTAATGAGTTGGGGAACCTTCACGTATACTCACACCATTTTTTTAACGCTCATTTTTGCATTTACAAGCCATTTTTTAAGAATCCCTAAATTCCCTGATTTTTCGTGTGTATTAGCCCATGGATCGGTGCCCGGAGAACCCAAATTTTTTTTCTCAAAAAAATTTATGAGGATCTTCGTAATGATTTGGGAACCTTCACATATACTCACACTAATTTTTTAAGACCCATTTTTGCATTTACAAGCCTTTTTTAAAAACCGCCCAACTTTCCCGATTTTTCATGTGTCCCATGGATCTGGCGTCCGAAGCACCTAATTTTATTTTCTCAAAAAACTTTATGAGGAACTCCGTAGTGAGTTAGGGATCCTTCACGTATACTCACACCATTTTTAACGCTCATTTCCGCATTTTCAAGCCCTTTTTGACGAATCGCCCAAATTTCCTGATTTTTCGTGTGTATTAGCCCATGAATCTGGCGCCCGGAGCACCCAAACTTTTTTCTCAAAAAACTTTATAAGAACCTCCGTAGTGAGTTGGGGAACCTTTACATATACTCTCACGATTTTTTAACACCCATTTACGCATTTAAAAGCCCTTTTTTAAAAACTGCCCAAATTCCCAAATTTTTCATGTGTATTAGCCCATGGATCTGGCACCCGGAGCACCCTAATTTTTTTTCTTAAAAAACTTTATAAGGACCTCCGTAATGAGTTGCGGAACCTCCACGTATACTCACACAATTTTTTTAACGCCCATTTCAGTATTTACAAGCCTTTTTTGACTAACCACCCAAATTCTCTAATTTTTCGTGTGTATTAGCCCATGGATCTGGCGTCCGGAGCATCCAATTTTTTTTCTCAAAAAAATTTATGAGGACCTCTGTAATGAGTTCGAAAACCTTCATATATACTCACACCATTTTTAACGCCCATTTTAGCATTTACAAGCCCTTTTATAAAAACCGCCCAAATTCACCAATTTTTCGTGTGTATTAGCCCATTGATCTGGCGCGCGGAGCATCTAAAAAAAATTTCTCAAAAAACTTTATGAGGACCTCCGTAATGAGTTGGGGAACCTTCATGTATACTTATATCATTTTTAACGCTCAGTTTCCCATTTACAAGCCCTTTTTTAAAAATTGCCTAAATTCTCTGATTTTTCGTACGTATTAGCCCAAGGATCTGGCGCCCGGAGAACCCAATTTTTTTCCTCATAAGACTTTATGAGGACCTCCGTAATGAGTTGAGGAACCTTCACGTATACTCACACCATTTTTAACACCTATTTTGGCATTTACATTCCCTTTTTGACGAATCACACAAATTTCCCAATTTTTCGTGTGTATTAGCCCATGTATCTGGCTCCCTGAACACCTAAAAAAAAATTCTCAAAAAACTTCATGAGGACCTCCGTAATGAGTTGGGGAACCTTCATGTATACTCACACCTTTTTAACGCTCATTTCCACATTTACAAGCCCTTTTTGACAATCTCCCAAATTTCTTGATTTTTCTATTGTATTAGCCCATGGATCTGGCACCCGGAGCACCCAAACCTTTTTCTCAAAAAACTTATGAGGACATCCGTAATGAGTTGGGGAACCTTTACGTATACTCATACCATTTTTTAACGACCATTTCCGCACTTACAAGTCCTTTTTGACGAATCGCCCAAATTTTCTGATTTTTCGTGTGTATTAGCCCATGTATCTGGCGCCCGAAGCACCCAAATGTTTTTCTCAAAAAACTTTATGAGGACTTTCGTAATGAGTTGGAGAACCTTCACGTATACTCACACCATTTTTTAATGCCCATTTTTGCATTTACAAGCCTTTTTTTAAGAACCACTCAAATACCTCGATTTTTCGTGTGTTTTTCCCATGGACCTGACGACCGGAGCATCAAAAAATGTTTTCTCACAAAAATTTATGAGGACCTCCGTAGTGAGTTGGGAAACCTTCACGTATACTCACACCATTTTCTTATCCCCCATTTTTGCATTCACAAACCCTTTTTGAAGAACCTCCCAAATTCCACAATTTTTCGTTTGTATTAGCCCAAGGATCTGGCGCCTGGAGCATCCAAATTTTTTTCTCATAAGACTTTATGCGGACCTCCGTAATGATTTGGGGAACCTTCACATATAGTCACACAATTTTTAGCGCCCATTTCGCATTTACAAGCCCTGTTTTAAGAACCACCCAAATTTCTTGATTTTTCGTGTGTAGTAGCCCATGGATCTAGCGCCCGGAGCATCCAAACTTTTTTCTCAAAAAACTTATGAGGACATCCGTAATGAGTTGGGGAACCATTACATATACTCAAACCATTTTTTAACGATCATTTCCTACAAGCCTTTTTTGACGAATCGCACAAATTTCCCAATTTTTTGTGTGTATAGCACATGGATCTGGCGCACGGAGCACCCAAAACTTTTTTCTAAAAAAACTTTATGAGGACCTCCGTAATGAGTTGGGGAACCTTCACGTATGCTCACACCATTTTTTTAAAGCTCATTTTATCATTTACAAGCCAGTTTTTAAGAACCTCCCGAATTCCCTAATTTTTCGTGTGTATATTTAGCCCATGTATCAGGCGCCTAGAATACCCAAAAAAAAATTCTCAAAAAAATTATGAGGACCTCTGTAATGAGTTGGGGAATCTTCATGTATACTCAAACCATTTTTAAACGCCCATTTCCGCATTTACAACCCCTTTTTTAAGAACCGCCCAAATTTCCTGATTTTTCGTGTGTATTAGCCTGTAGATCTGACGCCCGGAGCACCCAAATTTTTTTCTCAAAAAACTTATGAGGACCTCCGTAATGAATTGGGGGACCTTCACATATACTCACACCATTTTTAACGCATATTTTCCCATTTACAAGCCCTTTTTTAAGAATCACCCAAATTCACCGATTTTTCGTGTGTATTAGCCCATGGATCCGGTGGCCGGAGCACCCTAATTTTTTTTTACAAAAACTTTAATA